>ONZH01011070.1:0-150893 GCA_900303285.1 Rhinella marina
CCACATATGAATACTGACGTTCATGCATTTGTTCTAGCTTGTCAGGTCTGTGCGCGAGGAAAGGTCCCCAGGAGACGTCCTGAGGGACCTCTTCTCCCGCTCCCAGTGCCAGACAGGCCTTGGTCTAACGTGTCTATGGATTTTGTTACCGATCTGCCACTCTCTCAAGGGTTCTCTGTTATATGGTGGTGGTGGATCGTTTCTCTAAGATGGGCCATTTTGTTCCGCTAAAAAAGCTGCCTTCAGCAGAGGAATTGGCAGATCTATTTATTCAACATATTGTGCGTCTCCACGGTATTCCTGATGAGGTTGTGTCTGACAGGGGGGTACAATTTGTGGCTAAGTTTTGGCGAGCTTTCTGTTCTAAGCTTGAGGTAAAATTGTCCTTTTCCTCTGCCTTCCATCCCGAAACTAATGGGCAGACGGAGAGGATGAATCAAGAGCTCATACAGTACCTTCGTCTTTTTGTTTCTGACTGTCAACATCTGTGGGTCTCATATCTTCCGTTAGCAGAGTTTGCCATCAACAATCACACTAGTTCATCCACACTCACATCTCCTTTCTTCTGTAATTATGGATTCCATCCCAGGTTTTCCTTCTCGTCATCGGCAGTTTCGGATACCTCTCGTGCTGAGTCCATAACTAACCAACTGTGCACAGTGTGGTCGCAAGTTCAGCAGAACTTGAAAAGAGCACAAAGTTTAATGGTCCATTCATCCAGAAGTAGGCGTACTGTCTCTGAAACTTTGTTGTGGGTGACAAGGTCCTATTGTCTACTAAGAACCTTAAGTTGAAAGTTCCGTCTCTGAAATTGGCTCCTAGGTTCATTGGTCTGTTTACCGTAACTCATGTTATTAATCCGGTATCGTTCAAGATGGCGTTGCCCTCTGACTGGCGGGTTCACAATACGTTTCACAAGAGTCTGTTGAAACGTTATGTGGATCCTGTGGTACCCCTCCCTGACCCTCCCTCGCCATCTGTGGTGGAGGGTGATCTCGAGTATGAGGTAGAGAGGATTGTCGATTCCAGACTGGTCAGGAACTCTCTTCAATACCTCATTCATTGGAAGGGTTTCGGTCCTGAGGATAGATCCTGGGTCCCTGCTAGGGATGTTCATGCTCCACGATTGGTTAAATCTTTTCATCGGGACTATCCGTCTAAACCATCCTTAGGGTCTAAGGGTCCGGAGGCCCCTCGTGGAAGGGGGGGTACTGTCAGGTCTGGTCATCAGAGAACATAGGTTCTATGTTTTGCTTGGTTTTGTGAGTTTTTGTGTGTTTCTGTTTAGTGCCTACGCCTTGCCTTGAACCACGTTCACACTGTGGGTTGTTTTGGAGCCAACGCCCAGCTTCTTGTTTGGTTTGTCTACTCAGGGTTAATACTCAGGTGCTGGCTGAGTGGCTTCTCTGAATCTGGTCCATTCAGAACCTGGGGGTGGGATTTCTCCTGCATATATACCTACCTTCCTCTCTGCTCCTTGCTGGTTTTGCATATCCTTGCTATTCCTGCTCCTACTTTGACACTTACATTTGTCAGTGTTAAACCTCATCTGCCACTTCTCTACCCAAGTCTCCAACATTGCCAGATCCCTCTGTAGCAGACTACTGTCCTCTTCTGTTTTAATTACTTTACACAGTTTGTCATCTGCAAAAATTGATATTTTACTGTACAAGCCTTCTACAAGATCATTAATAAATATATTGAAGAGAATAGGGCCCAGTACTGACTCTTGTGGTACCCCACTAGTGACAGTGACCCAGTCTGAGTATCAGGGCTGTGTAGTCGGTAAGCCAATGCCCCGACTCCAGCTCCGACTCCTCAATTTCCCCTAACTCCGACTCTCAATCCGACTCCGACTCCCTCATACATGGCACATGTTTAAGTGATAACTTTAAACAAACTTTGCATAAATCAATAGTACAGAGATGTCATGACAAAAGATGTTTGTAATATTTGTTTTACTAGATATCTTTACCCTGAACGTCCAGTATCAGGCCTTTTTCTGGGTACAGCTCACTAAGGGCCTGTTGTATGAAAATTGTCTAGTTCTAAGACTTTCTTTGTTGCCCAAAGCAACCAATCAGAGCTCCCCTTTCATTTCTCCAGAGCACTATATGGAATGAAAGGGGAGCTCTGATTGGTTTCCATTCGGACAGTTTTCATACATAAGGACCGAGGTGTTCTACATCAGAGGAAAAGCAAACTAAAACATAAAGCATACAGAGAGATCATGCACTGGACAAGTGATTTATGCACAGTTTATTGAAAGTTTAGATATACTAAGAAGTACTTCCCTTAAAGGGGTTTTCTCAGCACATTGATTCACTGACTGACAGGCAGTTTGCACTTACTCTGTCTCCTCAGGCTGTGGAGGGGGGGGGGTCTCCAACAGTTATTACTCTGACAGAGCAGGAGATAGTGATCTCTAACACAACTCCAGGTAAAGCTTCTCAGTCCTCACAACACTTGTACCTTTTGCTTACTGCAGGTAATCACTCAGAGCTCAGTCCCTTCATTCTTCACTGCTCTCAGCCAATCAGATAACAGTCTATCTGGTCTGCAGGTTACCATAGAAACCTGTGTACAGTGAGAGACCTGCTGAACTGTCTATAGTTCATGACTGACCACTGTATTTAGTAAATGTCTTCTTTTAACCCTTTATGTTGAAAACTAATCTTTGTAACTAGTGAGAAAACCTCTTTAATCCTGTTTTCTCTAGCAGATCTGAGATGAGTGCAGCCATTCATTTCCAGTGCCTTTTTCCTCTGATCTGTAGGGAGGAGCTTCACTTCTGAGCATCTACATAAAGGGCAGCACACATTCATCTCAACTAAGCTTAGATCCTGAGCTCAGGAATAGAACAGACATTTATAGGACATTTCATCATTTTCCCAAATTCTTATGAAAATATATTCAGCATATACTGCTTTGAACTACAGTAAATGTACCAATTTATTATATATTGTTGGAGTCGGAGTCTGTCCATTTTATACTCTGACTCCAACTCCACGACTCCGACTCCACAGCCCTGCTGAGTATGTACCATTAATAACCACCGTCTGTTTTCCATCACTGAGCCAGTTACTTACCCACATACAGACATTTTCCCCCAGTCCAAGAATTCTCATTATATATACTAACCTTTTATACGATACAGTGTCAAATGCTTTGGAGAAGTCCAGATATACAACATCCATTGATTTGCTGCAGTCAAGTCTAGAACTTACCTCCTCATAGAAACTGATTAAATTAGTTTGACATGACCAATCCCTCATGAAGCCATGTTGATATGACGGTATTTGCTTATTTCTATTGAGGTACTCCAAGATAGCATCTCTTATAAAACCTTCAAAAAGTTTACCCACAACAGATGTTAAACTTACCGGCCTACAGTTTCCGGGCTCTGTTTTTGGACCCTTTTTGAATATTGGCACCACATTTTCTATGCGCCAATTCCTGTGGAACACTCCCTGTCAGTATAGAGTCCTTAAATATCAGAAATAGGGGTCTGGCTATGACATTACTTAATTCTCTTCGGATAAGGGGGTGTATGCCATCTGGTTCTGGCGATTTCTCTATTTTAATCTTTTTTAAGACACCGCTGTACCTCTTTCTGGGTCAGACAGGGCACTTTTAATGGGGAATTTACTTTTATATTCTGCATTTTATCCAGGGGCGTAGCTATAGGGGAAGCAGGGGAAGCAACTGCTTTGGGGCCCAGACCCACAAGGGGCCTCCCTAAGCAGGAAGACTAAAAGGTTTTATTGTCAGGGGCCCCTCAACAGTATTATACAATGACATTATATACAGTGACACTGTAAGAGTTTGAGTTAAATCTTGATTAGCCACAGGAGTGGGGGTTGTACGTGAGTTGGGGGTTGCAAAGAAGTTGCTGGGGGCCCGTTCAAAAATTTGCTGTGGGGCCCAGTCAGTTGTAGTTAAGCCACTGATTTTATCTGACAGTTTATTTTCCTGAGTGAATACAGTGGAGAAAAAAATATTTAGTAGCTTTGCTTTCTCCTCATCGCTCTCTGCAACTCCCCCCTCATTACTCTGTAAAGGGCCGACACCTTCAGATTCATACTTTTTACCATTTATGTAATTTAAGAACATTTTAGGGTTAGTTTTACTCTCTTTGGCAATTAATCTCTCAGTCTCTAGTTTGGCTGCTTTATTTGTCTTTTACATATTCTATTTTTTTCCTTATAGTTTTTCAATGCTTTCTCGCTACCCTCTTTTTTAGTGACTTAAATGCTTTCTTTTTGTCATTTATTGCTTTCTTTACAGTTCTATTTATCCACATTGTTTTTTTTCTTGTTTCTTATCCTTTTATTCCCATAAGGTATGTACCTTTACTATTAGATTTTAGGAAAGCTTTTAAAAATATCCCAGTTTGTGGCCTTATTTTTATTTTTGAGGACTTTGTCCCAGTTAGTTAGGCCTATGGCCTCTCATAGTTGGCTAAATTTAGCTTTTTTAGAGTTTGGTATTTTTGTTCCTCCCTGAAGAAATACTCTTTTGAATGACAGTTGGAAGGTTATTATATTATGGTCACTATTTCCCAGGTGTCCCCCAACCTGCACATCTGTTGTTCTGTCAGGTCTATGGGTTAATACTAAGTCCAGTATGGCCGTCCCTCTAGTCGGGTCCTGAACCAGTTGGGAAAGGTAATTGTCTTTGGTTATTGCCAAGAACCTGTTTCCTTTATGAGATATACAGGTTTCAGTTTCCCAGTCTATATCTGGGTAGTTGAAGCCCCCATTATAACGACCTCATTAGGATCTTCCGCCTCGCCTATTTTGTTTAGTAGTAGATTTTCTGTGGACTCTGGTATATTGGGTGGTTTTTTTTAATAAACTATTAGCATTTTATTATTGTTTTTGGCTCCATGTATTTCTACCCACAGTGACTCCACATGTTCATGTCCCTCACTTATATCTTCCCGGAGTGTGGGCTTTAGACAGGACTTTACATAAAGGCAGACCCCTCCCCCTCACGCTTTTGGCGATCCTTTCTAAACAGACTGTAACCCTGTACGTTGACTGCCCAGTTATAGCTATCATCCAGCCATGTCTCCCACTATGTCATAGTCCTCCTCACACATCACTAATTCCAGTTCGCCAGTTTTATTAGTTAGGCTTCTGACATTAGTGTACATACAATTAAGAGGTCTATGTATATTTTTTACCTTACACCTTTTCTTCTGAACTGTTCTAGTTCCTCCTTCCATTCCTCCCCCAGTTCCATTACCTCGTCCCAGGTCTCTATCTGCACTATATTCCTCTCCTATAACGTAATTACCCTTCCCCCACTCCCTAGTTTAAACACTCCTCCAACCTACTAGACATTGTCTCCCCCAAAACAGCTGCCCCTTCCCCATTGAGGTTCAGCCCATCCCTACTATAGAGCCTGTAGCCGACAGAGAAGTCGGCCCAGTTCTCCGGAACCCAAACCCCTCCTTCCTACACCAGTTCTTGAGCCTCCCTAATCTACCACTGCCTTTCTTGTGTGGCTCGTGGTACAGGTAGTATTTTAGAAAACACTACCTTTGAGGTCCTTGCCCTAAGCTTATGACCTAAATCCCTAAAATCATTTTTAAGGACGCGCCATCTACCTCTACCTATGGACCATGACTGCTGGATCTTCTCCAGCCCCTCCCAGTAATCTGTCAACCTGATCTGATGTGTCGATCTAGAGTGCCAGGAAGACAACACACCATTCGACGATCCCGGTCTTTGTGACAGATTGCCCTCTCTGTACCCCTAATAATTGAATCTCCCACTACCAGCACCTGTCTGGTCTGCCCTGATCTCCTGGTCCCCTGCTTACTGGAGCTGACATTCCCCTGACTGGCAGAGGAATTTGTCCGGCTCCAGCAGTGCTCTCCCTTAACTGACATCCCCCTCATCTGCCAGCCTTGTAAACTTGTTGGGGTGTGTCAGATCAGGGCTAGCCTCTCTGGCACTCTTCCCTCTACCCCGCTTTCTAACTGTTACCCAGCTAGCTGCCTCACTTCCTGAGCATCCTCGCTACCATCCTCCCCCACATCTACCCCATAGAGTGCCTGCTTAGTGAGCAGCAAACTCTTTTTCAAATTGTCAGAGCTTCTCAGTGTTGAAACTCGCCCGGTTAGATACAAGATGTGCGATTCCAAACGGGTAATTTGCTCACATTTTGAACAAATATATGCACCCTCAACCGGCTGTTCCAGGACTGCATACATCAGACAAGATGTGCACTGGACTGCGCTGTCAATAATGGAACACATACTAAATAGGATTATGCAAGAAAAGAGAAAAAATACAATACAGTGATAGGAAACTGACTGTAGTCCCCTCCTAAAGTCTCTGAATCTGAAGCCATGTAATCTAAAGTCACGCTCTTATAACAAACACACACTTGAACTCAAACACGTGAACGCTCACAGACTCATGTTGTCTGTCTGCTTGTATAAGTGCAGCTCTCAAACCAGACTGCTTTTTTTTCCTCTGGATGTTTTTCCTCTGGTAGTATGTTTAAGCCCTGGACTTCTGGTGTACATGTACGGAGGTTGTCCTTAAGTGGTTAAAGTAATAAAGGGCAAGAAAATCTATAATAATGTGTTATCGCTGTAATCGAAGTGACAGTTTACAGGTCATTGTTACCACATAGGAAACTCCACAAAAATGAAATCTTGGCGGAATTGCAACTCAATTTGGAAATGTTTTTCCAGCTTCCCACTGCATCATATCCAGTATTACATGCTGCCATTAGAAAGTACAACTTGTTCCGCAAAAATTAGGTCACATACGGCTATGTGAACGGAAAAATAATAAAGTTATGGTTCCAGGAAGGCTAAGAGAAAAAATGAAAAAACAAAACAGAAAATGGCTGTGTCATGGAGGGATTAAAGAGGAACTCATTTACCATCCCTTATGATTCAGAAGATTCTCAGAAGATTGTTTGAAATTTTAGAACTGAGGTTACTTGATGATGTCCTATATACAATAGATTGAAGCAGAGCACCATCCACTGGTCATGTATTGTGCGATCGGTTGGCCTGAAGTATATTGTTTTTTTTATTATAAGTGATTTCTGACGATTTAAAGTAGACATTTATTTGTAATTATGTACTGTGAATAGCCGTTCGGTGTTTTTTTTTAATTATTATTCTCGTAATTTTACTAATATCTATCATGAAGGCTTGTCATAAGTTTTAGTTTACTGTTCAGATTTAGAGTTTTGTTTGCCTCCATCCATATATTTTTGAAAATCACACTTTAGACCTACAGAAATAAAATCGGCAATTCTTAAATAAAAAAATAAATCAAATAAAATAACATTATACCCACATAACCCATTTACCCTATTTATTTTCTGGGAGTTGACATGCAGAAGAAGAAATTTAAGATGTGCAGAGTTCATACATGCTACATATGCGTATGTGCACATTTCTTCGCATAATCTTCACAACTGAAGTGACATAAAATAAATAAATCATTGGGACTGAAGAGACCAAAAATCTCTTCTATCCAGTTAACAGTTGAGTCAAGCCAGCTCTGGTGGTTACTGGAGAAAACAAAATGCCATCATTTAAAGGGAACCTGTCACCATGAAAATGCATTCCTGGCATTGACTGATGTAAGTATATGTGGGAAAAAGATTCATGTACACGAATCCGCATTTGATCCACATTTTTTACGAGTCAAATGCAGGCCCATTCACTTCAATGGGGACCCCAAAAGCAGCGTACATTACACCCGTATGTCCGTTCTGCGGCCTCACATGGACAAGAATAGGACAGTTCTATAGAGGGCAGGACGTTTCTTTCTGCAAAATGAGGAACACACACAGCCGGTATCTGTGTTTTGTGGATCTGCAATTTGCGGAGAGCAAAAATCATAACGGCCATGTGCATGAACCCCAACTTAAACTTTTGCTCATTCTAGGGTTGACCAGTAAACAGTTGTGAACGATATACCGTGGTATTAAGAAACGGCAATATGGCGATATCACTGTTACCAAATAACTGCGGTATTTGGTTACATCACAGGAGCGGTCGTATGTGCGCTGACCACTCCTAGATCTGTGACAGCTTGCCCCTTGTATATGCGTATTGTACATAACATATTAGTTCCTGCAGCCACTGCCCCCGGATCCTCCGGAGTGAGGTGCGCAAAGTCAGTCAGCAGTCCATGAGGAGGAGGGAAGAGCAGTGAGAGACCCTAACGGCCCGGGTGTCGTAAGTAAAGGTTATACTGTCTATGTCTTCTGCGGCCGTGGCCCTGCCTGCAAGCTGCACTGCACATGGTGAGACACTGGATCTCTTACAGCAGGCATTAGGGGATAATATACAGGTCACCATGAGTCCCATCAGGATAATAGCCTCATACAGTATAATGTCTCCCTGTTGCCCCCATACAGGAGCAACAAGAAGACATTACTGTATGGGGCCACAAGACATTATTAGACTGATTGGGGGGGGGGTGCAGATTGTTGTCTCATACAGTATAATGTCTCCTTGTGGCTGCCCCCATACAGTATAACATCTCCATGTGGCCCCCATACAGTATAACGTCTCCCTTGTGGGCCCCCATACAGTATAACGTCTCCTTGTGGCCCCCATACAGTATAACGTCTCCTTGTGGCCTGCCCCCATACAGTATAACATCTCCTTGTGGCCCCCATACAGTATAACGTCTCCTTGTGGCCCCCATACAGTATAACGTCTCCTTGTGGCTGCCCCCATACAGTATAACGTCTCCTGTGCTGCCCCATACAGTATAATGTCTCCTTGTGGCTGCCCCCATACAGTATAATGTCTCCTTGTGGCCCCCCATACAGTATAACGTCTCCTTGTGGCCCCCCCATACAGTATAATGTCTCCTTGTGGCTGCCCCCATACAGTATAATCTCCTTGTGGCTGCCCCCATACAGTATAATGTCTCCTTGTGGCTGCCCCCATACAGTATAATGTCTCCTTGTCTGCCCCCATACAGTATAATGTCTCCTTGTGGCTGCCCCATACAGTATAATGTCTCCTTGTGGCTGCCCCCATACAGTATAATGTCTCCTTGTGGCTGCCCCCCATACAGTATAATGTCTCCTTGTGGCTGCCCCATACAGTATAATGTCTCCTTGTGGCCCCCCATACAGTATAATGTCTCTGGTGCTGCCCCCCATACAGTATAAATGTCTCCTTGTGGCCTGCCCCCGATACACGTATAATGTCTCCCTTGTGGCTGCCCCCATACAGTATATATGTCTCCTTGTGGCTTGCCCCCATACAGTATAATGTCTCCTTGTGGCTGCCCCTATACAGTATAATGTGCTCCTTTGGCCCCCCCCATACAGTATAATGTCTCCTGTGGCTGCCCCCATACCCAGTTATAATTGTCTCCTTGTGTGCTGCCCCAACAGTATAATGTCTCCATTGTGGATGCCCCCATACAGTATAATTTCTCCTTGTGACCCCCATACAGTATAATGTCTCTTTGTGGCCCCCATACAGTATAATGTCTCCTTGTGGCCCCCATACAGTATAATGTCACCTTGTGGCTGCCCCCCATAGTATGACGTCTCCTTGTGACCCCCATACAGTATAATGTCTCCTTGTGACCCCCATACAGTATAATGTCTCTTTGTGGCCCCCATACATTATAATGTCTCCTTGTGACCCATACAGTATAATGTCTCCTTGTGGCCCCCATACACTATAATGTCTCCTTGTGACCCCCATACAGTATAATGTCTCCTTGTGGCTGCCCCCCATACAGTATAATGTCTCCATGTGGCCCCCATACAGTATAACGTCTCCTTGTGGCCCCCATACAGTATAACGTCTCCTTGTGGCCCCCATACAGTATAACGTCTCCTTGTGGCTGCCCCCATACAGTATAATGTCTCCTTGTGGCTGCCCCCATACAGTATAATGTCTCCTTGTGGCTGCCCCATACAGTATAATGTCTCCTTGTGGCCCCATACAGTATAATGTCTCCTTGTGGCTGCCCCATACAGTATAATGTCTCCTTGTGGCTGCCCCCATACAGTATAACGTCTCCTTGTGGCTGCCCCCATACAGTATAACGTCTCCTTGTGGCTGCCCCCATACAGTATAATGTCTCCTTGTGGCTTGCCCCCATACAATATAATGTCTCCTTGTGGCCCCATACAGTATAATGTCTCCTTGTGGCTGCCCCATACAGTATAATGTCTCCTTGTGGCCCCATACAGTATAATGTCTCCTTGTGGCTGCCCCCATACAGTATAATGTCTCCTTGTGGCTGCCGCTATATAGTATAAAGTCTCCTTGTGTCTGCCCCCATACAGTATAATGTCTCCTTGTGGCCCCCATACAGTATAATGTCTCCTTGTGACCCCTATACAGTATAATGTCTCCTTGTGGCTGCCCCCATACAGTATAATGTCTCCTTGTGGCCCCATACAGTATAATGTCTCCTTGTGGCCCCCATACAGTATAATGTCTCCTTGTGGCCCCCATACAGTATAATGTCTCCTTGTGGCCCCCATACAGTATAATGTCTCCTTGTGGCCCCCATACAGTATAACGTCTCCTTGTGGCCCCCATACAGTATAATGTCTCCTTGTGGCTGCCCCCATACAGTATAATGTCTCCTTGTGGCTGCCCCCATACAGTATAACGTCTCCTTGTGACCCCCATACAGTATAATGTCTCCTTGTGGCTGCCCCCATACAGTATAATGTCTCCTTGTGGCTGCCCCATACAGTATAATGTCTCCTTGTGGCTGCCCCCATACAGTATAACGTCTCCTTGTGACCCCCATACAGTATAATGTCTCCTTGTGGCTGCCCCCATACAGTATAATGTCTCCTTGTGGCCCTAAGTGGTTTTTTTTTTTCTTTTAAATGGGTATTTATCGCGATAAATTTCTTTATATTGTTATCGTGGGAATATTTTTGATATCGCCCAACCCTAGCTCATTCTGGACTTTAGTCCACTGAGCGTAGTCCTGCTTAGTGATATGTGTGCTTGTGTGAGTGTGCATACACAGATACTTGTCGGTCACAGCATACTGTAGATCTTCCCACTGGACTCTTAAACTTCTGCCCAGAATGATCAGTAGTTTAAATGAGTAATTTACCAGTTATACCAAGTCTTTTCCCACACATACAGTATGTATATCAATCTGCAGTTCTGCCTGCTCAGTACTAGGATTATTGCAGATTGAACTGCATTTTCAAAATGATGAGTTTCATATAACTCTTCATCAAAGCAGGGGATTACAACCAATCGCATCTCTGCGCGGCAACCAGGGAGCAAATGAAGTCCCCAGGCCTGTCTCCAGTGTTTCTCATCTGGCTGCACCTCTCTAGCACACCCTAATGGTGACTGTCAGTATAGCACTGACCGTAAAATACATTTGTATAGCATAAGCTTTTGGACTTGCTTGTGGGACTAGTATGGAATGTTCTATTAGTAGCAATTGAAGGTGTTTGCTTAACGCATTTAGTTTAGATAACACGTCTCAGAAAGCATGTGTGCTAAATCATAAGTCTGTAACAAATAGTCTGTAACATCTGTAAATAGTCTAAAAAAGTGTCATTAAATAAAAAAAAACCCTCCATGTTAAAAAGTACACCTTTTAAATGTAAAAAAATTGCCTGTGGATATTTAGTATTTCTACGTGCTTAACGATTCACACTACACAATTATCATGTCATTTTTCCCATACAGTTAATGCCATAAAAAAAGCCAAAATTGCTGTTTTTTGATTTTTCACCACCAAAATACAAAACAAAATAAAAAGAGATCAAAAAGTGTTATGTACCCCCCCCCAAAAAAAAAAGTAGAAGTCATTCCACAAAAATCAAGCTTTCAAATAGCTCTGCACAGCTTGAATGAAAAATTAAAAAGTTATGGGTCTCTGGATGCGGTGTTGCAAAAACATTTGTGAGTGGTGAAACATAAATAAAAAGTATGTATTTGGTATCACTATAATCGTATTGACCCAGAGAATAAAATTATAATGTTATTAATGCTGAAAAATGAAAGCTACAAAATGTATAATGTTAAAAACTCATTGTCAGTACTGCTGTTTTTTTTCCACCCCTCCAGAAAGAGTTAATAAAAGTTAATCCGTAATTTATGTGTACCCCAAAATTGTACAATTAGTAAATACAACTTATCTAGCAATAAACAAGCCCTCATACAGCTACATTGGCAGAAAAATAAAAGTTATAGCTCCTAGAATGTGATGATGAAAATGAAAAAGATCGCTTGGTCAGTAATGCCCCAAAACAAGCTGGTCACTAAGGAGTTAATCACCACAGATACCTTTGGACTTTTCTTTTAGATTACAAAAGAAAATAATGTTCAGTCTACCCCATACCCAGCAGTCTATACCACACAAGGGCATCTGACGCCAAGTTAGGCCTGCAGGGGAAGGGGGTGCAAGCGGTGGAGAGGATGGGAGTGTTGGCACAGTGCCTGATCCTACTCCAGCTCTCCCTCAGGCCATGCAGGCAGTGAATGGAAGGGCACACCCCTTTTTCTCCTCAAGGGGAACACCCTGGACTGGTGTGGTTTCCTGTCTGGTGGCGGCTGGGGTGTCCTTGGAGTCAGATTGAGCAGTGGGATGCAAGGCAGGAGAACGGGAGGAGGCTATTTCAGAGCAGACATTTTCCAAAAAGGCTGTATATAGACTGTGGCAATGATGGTAGTAATGCTCCCTGAGTCTCTAGAAAAACCAGCAATCTTCCCAAATGACCACAGGCATGAAATTCCAAAATTGTATCTGCAATCCCGCATATCAGATGGCCAGTCCGTTTCAGAAGTGTGGCCGATGCCAGAAGCAGATCATGTGTGTGTTACCTTTTCTGACTCCAAACATGGCCTGTGCATGGCCCTCAACCATCTGTAAAATTATAATGCTCTCTCTCTGAGGTAATTCACAGTAAAGTTGCTTTTTCTGGCAGCTTTCCACTGTCAGGAATGGTGTTTTCATGGAGTACCCTGGAGAGAGAAAGAACTGGAAGGTTCAGAATCTGCATGGCCAAGCATTGGAGTCATTCAGTAAATGTTTAAAGTGGTTATCTGAAACTAAAAAATGTCCCCCATATGTCTGGGCCCCTCACGCTGAATCTACTCACTTGGCTCTCTGCGCTGCTCCTTGTCCCCACACTGCTATAACTGCTTCTCCCCATTCGTGGATGAAAACATCCGGTGTCGGGGGGGTGAGCAGCCAATGGCAGGCGGTGACAGGGAGGAGCCTCTCGAGCATTGTGGGTGACACTAGGGAGGCTCATCCCGTCACCACCTGCCATTGGCTGCTCCCCCCCAACACCGGATGTTTTCATCCGCGCATGGGGAGAAGCAGTTGTGGCAGTGTAAGTATATTCAGTGTGAGGGGCCCCGGGCATATGGGGCACACTTTTTAGTCTGGGATAACCCCTTTAAAGCTGATAGAGACTTTACTGCAGTGAGAGGGACATCGGTAATACACCCTTCCACACTTTCCGGCCAGCTGTATGTTAATTCTGTACCCCTCAGCCTGGGAATTACCTTTGTGAGAGATTTATTGCCAGCCTTAGATTCTGCAGAGAGAGAGAGAGAGACTTTGGAAAGATAGAGAGGAGGAGCACTACAACCCCCTTCTTTGCCTATATCCATGCATTTTCATTAGGGTATATTTGCACTGTGAATTGTTTGGAACTGTGTTTTGATACCATTGGATATACTACAACACCTATTCTGCACTTTAGACCTATTTTCTATAACAGGCCTTTTTACTGACTACAGCACCGTTTGTCAGCCACAGCACCTACATCTCCTGCCTTGGACTGTAGCAGACCCATAACACCAAGGGCACCCCAACTACTGTACCATCAGGCATGAGCCCCAGAATCGGAGTGTGCCCCGAGGGAAGGAAGGGTGCACCCACCTGTCACTGCCTGGCCCTAGGGAGCATCGATGTGGGGACTGCCACTGTGATTTATGTGAATAACTGCTGCGGTCAGAGCCACTAGCACTCATCCTCCTCTCCGCTGCTCCTGGGCCATGGCATATAGCACCAACATATTCTGCAATATCAGCATTTACCCGGCTGTAATCACTTACTAGCAGCAGGGAGAAAATATTGTTGAGACGCAGTGATCCATTCTATTGCCACTTAGCAAGGTGAGAATACAGTTCAGCTCAGGATGGCATACCTTCTCTTTGTGAGTCCAAGATGTATTAAGAAGTGACACTAAATCTTTGGGAATTTTGCTAAATTTACAAAACCTAAAACAGGAATGAGGTCAGTTTGGGTGTGTGCACTTCATTAGAAATAAATACACAAAAACATAGGCATAAAGGTCCAATATACAATAGATGTGAAGAAGTCTGGGCGATACATCTTTTGACTATGATTACACCACTTAGCCCCTTTAGAGCTCAGATGAAATGGTACTTTCGTAAAAAGCACCTTGAACACTTGAAGGACACTTAGCAGTGATTCCTGGACTGCGCAGCCTATAACTGGTAACAAGTGCTCCTGTAATTTACCACGGAGTTCTTTATTGTCCTTTGTATCTTGAATGAAGCAAGGGCTATAATTCCTAATTGTAGTGCAAAATCAATATGTTTAGAGGCCCTTCAGCTCAGACAAGAGCCCACGGTTTGCAGGAAAGTTAATTGTCTTAATGTTTATCAGTGAGGGGGTCTTCTAGTTTCTTTATGGTTTTTCTTCTTATTACAAGTAGGGTAAAATGAAGCAAACTAAAGTCTTTTACTCCAGCGATGTACCAGTGGGGATTCTTGTAATCAACATGACTCCAACTGGAAAATTGGTGCTTATATATTTTATGGGCCATAGCTCTGGCATGTTTTCCTGGCCATCTCTAGGTTACAGAGTCTGAACTCGTGTCATTGCCTCTTCCTGCATTTGATTTATACAGTCATGACCAAACAATAGCATTATTAACCCAAGCCGTAGGTCGGAGTTAACTAAATGGCTATTATTGATGATTATAAGCATAATAAAATGTCTCCTGATGACAGCGCCCCGCCATATTCCCTACGTGCCGAGCACAGTTGAAATAACCTTGTTATGAAGATGGCAATTTATCTTTTGCATTGCCGTGGATTTCTATACACTGCTGTATGAGAGAAAGCAGTTTTATAGAAGTGCAATACAATGTGACACTCCAAGAATACAAAAGTGCACTGATGTATTAAGCCGTCCTTCAATCAATGCACTATTTGCATTACCTCCGTGGAAACCTTTCTTCCTCTTCTTCTTCATTCCAATGTAGCATGTTAAATCATAGCCCAGAATTCCCCTGTGCACCCAGCAGCTTTGTGTTACCATCCTTCTTCTATGATATTTCTTCTACCTCTGCTCCTACATCCTTGCACTAACAAGATCCTACTGTAGATGATACCAAGAAATTAGCATTTACATTACAGACAGCAGAAGACTCACAACTTTACTTATAGTATGAAAACATAATTTCCTGTTGAAAAAGCCAGTTGTTATTTGTTACGATTACATGGGACTTTTTTGCGGTGCAGAGTAATAAATCAAAGGCGTCAAAGTTGTCAAATGACGTGGGAAAAAAGTATATCATCAACAGAGCTGTGGAAATGACAAATGCGATGTCTTTTAAATTGTAAGCTCTCAAGAGCAGGTGTCTGATTGTGATTGTATCACCAAGCCGTGTACGTCTTAGGACAGGTAGTATGTTCTTCTTAGCCTGGACAGTTTCCTGGATGAAGTCTATTTTCTGAATCCATAATAAAGATAACTATAAATAATAAATACAGCTATAATAGGATTGTCAACTATTGGGAAACTGTATGCATTATTCATATAATACCTGCATATTCCAAAGTATATACTCTCAGTAGCACAGGGAGAGACCGTAGAGTAGTCCAACTATATGACTGTGTACTGCAAGATATCTTGCTGCAAGATTTAGGCATGAAAGGGAAGAAATCATCCAAATCTCAAGGCAACAGTGATGCAAAGCTCTTAACTCCCTGCTGGAGTAGCCGGATTGGATTGTTTTGCAGATTTTCAATTTTGATTCATTTTTTTGGGAACACAGCAGATGATAAATTGGAAATAATACTCCAAATTTATCACCCTGAGAGGTCATTGGGGGCTGCAAATTGTGATTCCCCAATGCACGGGCATCATCCATGTGGCCTGCGCTGACTGAGGCAGACCCATTCAACTGACAGGTTTCCATACATGGCAGGCCTTGAGGCTTTTGTAAGACCATCAGGACTCTGCAAACACTATTCTGACCCGATGGAGTATAGAGGAAGTTGGCTTCCTCTGTAAACCCCTCAGTGGCATTGAAGGGTCTAGCAATCTTGGCCTTTGCACTGCTGTTTCAGCTATATGTTACAGCTGACACCCGCTGCTGATGGCGGCAGCCATGTTCCTGATCTGCTGCCATCTCCATGCTGTAAATGTATGGCATGGCGCCTTATTGTAATGCTTCCCATGCCATATATTTACTGCATGGCGCAAGAAGGTGTTACAAAACTGGTTTCCTGGTTGGCCAGTTTAGTCTGGCATGTTGCTGGTGGAATCATTCACATGAACGATCCTGCAGGTAACTAATCTGTCACAATAAGGCCGATCACTGTTTGAAGTGTATGGCCAGCTAAAAAGGAGCAAACTAATAGATATAATGGTAGTGGTAAAGGAAAATAATCACATCAAGCCCACCATGAAAAATGTCATGCCCTATCCTTAGGTCCACACAAGATGTAACATGCAGATTTGTAGGGGAAAAGCACAACAAAGAAGTGATGAATTACAGAGTTAGAATAAAATACCTGATTGGGGCACCAAAGGAATAGGAATAGACACAAACAATATGTGTAGAATAGAAATAGTAAAAAAGAAATGGTTCTGGCATATAATTTCATTATCTATGGACCCAAGGTGGAAGAGGTGATTCGATTGGGTAGTATTCACCCAGGCAACACCACAGGACGGCTCCTCTCACAATGAAAGCCAACTTCTGTACTTCTGTTAAATGGAAACCATATATAGACCAAGACAACTGTATAGGCAGAGATGCTCAAGCTATAGGCGCGTTCTCATAATGAATCGGTATAAACAGCCATATTACTCACAATACTCAATAGGAGGTAAACAAGATAAACTCAAGACACTTGTTCCCTTCACCTCTTGCACCAAGGAAGCCCACCTGATGTAATGCCCTCTGCTGTCAGATACATGAACACTGCAGAATCCATTACTGAGGTTGTAACTTTATTCACACAATGCGTTTCGGGGATATAAATGGATCTCCTTATTCAGGAGTAATAACATAGAACAAAAAAACGCTCTATGTTTAACTTCCTGAAGAAGGAGATCCATTTATATGTCTGAAAAACACTGAGTGAATAAAGATACACCCCCAGTTCATGTGTCCCTTGGCTCCAGAGGTGAGGGGAATAATTGTCTTGAGTTTGTCTTGTTCCTCTCCCCCTCGAGTACTGTGAGTAATATGGCTGTTTATACCCATTCATTATGAGAATGCACCTATAGGTTGAGCATCTCTGCTTATACAGTTGTCTTGGTCTATATATGGTTTCCATACAGTGTGTGGATGAAATTTCTTAAAATCTAATTTTTTTTCTGGTACTGTACAACGCTGCAGATTTGTCATCACTGATTTTAACGTGGCAGCATATCTGCCACATATAACTGTGCCATTGCAGTGCCAAGTCTAGCGATATCAGCAGCCAGGAACAGTGGGGAAGAGAGTCTGTTACAATCAACCAACATCAGAAATGTCTGCGCTGCCAGTCAGGTTAGTGCTACTATCAAGTGTCACTTGTAATTGAATATTGATTTATCTTCCATTTTACTTTACCCTGGTTAAAAGAATTTTCACTTACAACTTTATTTTGCCCCTTCCCTTTGTCACCAATGTACTATGTCTGTAAAAAAAAAAAAAAAAAAAAAAAACAACCTCTGATGGCTCATGTCTCTGCAGGAAGAAAAATACTACTGTGAATAGAAACTGACAAAAGAAAGTTCCCTTTGTTCTTTGAAAGATAATCTGCTGCCAAATACATCTAACAGTGGCTTTCTCTCCTCTTTCTATGAAAAACACATTCATGGTCAGCTGAGTCAAGGATATGTAAATATATTCCCAAATACCTTACATTAGTTATAACGGCTTGTTTTGTCTAGGGAGCGATGATTAGGAGAAACAAAATGTCTGCCGTCCTTTTAGTACACACAAAACCTGTCCTAATCACACAGGAGGACAAGTTACTTCACAACACTGAACGAAAGAGCCGCCTCATTCTCCTCTCCTCTCTGCTTGTCAGGGATTATGATCCTGAATACAGATAAGATCTTTAGCTGAATCTCTGTAGGAATGGAGTTCATGAGCAGATGTGGCTGATGAGCAGCAGCACTTGTGTGCAGTCTCCATCACCACAGTCTGTCCTGTCCGTCCTCCATGTCTCCTGATGAACTCCATTCCCACAAAAGATTCAGCTAAATATCATATTAAACTGTATTCAGGACCATAACCACTGACATGAAGAGCAGAGAGGAGGATGAGGCAGCTCTTTACCTCAGTGTTGTGATGTAACTTGTCCTCCTGTGTGATTAGGACAGGTTTTGTGTGTACTAATAGGACAGGGGCCATTTTGTTTCTCCTAATGATTGCTCCCTAGACAAAACAAGCCATTATAACTAATGAAATGTATTTGGGAATATATTTATAATAAAATAATATTTAAGTATTTTCTTTTTCTTAATTCCCGGAGAACCCCTTTAATGTGGGGAGACTTGGGTTCTGCAGAGACTACGTGGCAGCAATGGAGCCTGAACCCAGCAGCAGGGAACAGGCAAATATGATCACCACCATGGGTCTGGCCACGCCGTGGGGTCTGTAAGAGACATCATAAAGTTGAACAACCTCTTTAAGTACCTGCCCAGGTTCCTGAGAAAATCGTAAAAAAATGGATAATGTCCAGATTGACATTGACACTTTACAACACATCTTTAGCACCCGGACTGGATTAGCAGGTAGAACACTGGTCATTGTCCAGGACCCTACAGGGCTCTCAAGGACTGAACTCCCAGGAACATTATTGAGTAGAGCAAGATTTTTCCATGGAACACCAGAGATGTGACCTTTTAAACCCTTCACTGTTTAGAGTTTGTATTATTTGGGTACTGAATGGTTGTATTTTGTGGATGGGAAGGCAACACATATGCATGTTGTGTTTTTGTCACCCGTCTGTAGCCCATCTCCCGTGTTCTGTGTTGCCTCCTGTGCTCTTTGCCTGCATATTACCATGTCTGCTTCTCTCATTCTGCTACTCCTGTGCTCCGTCATCTGTGGCTGGAGCCTATGTGCCATCCGTGTGAAGTGCTCATTGGCTGTCACACTTGGCACTCTGGTTTGCTAGGAGACCCATTCTCTTGGTGAATATGCTGGTTAGGAGGAGAAAGGTGCCAATGCGAGCTCACACTGGGCTCCGTGTCAAAGTTTGATCAGTTGTCGGAGTATGTGCTTATTTTGCCAGACAAGTTATGTATTCAGGAGAGAACATGAGACTGACAAGTTGAGACTATACTCACTGTAGGTTTTCAACAGGGGAGCACACAGATCTCACAGGGCCCCATAGTAAAACTTAGTATGGGGCCCCTGCCCAACTTGGTTTCCCAGTATGCGTGCGTCTATCACTAGCAGGCAATGCAGAATGTAAAGTGCAATGCCCCAGAATATGTGTACAACTACTGAAAGCAGTGAAGAGTTGAGGTGCCTGCTACTTCTGTTACACCATGATCGTTCAGTTGGTGCACGTTCTATATTGTGCTGGCAAAGATTAGAGCATCTCTTAAAGGGATTCTGTACTAAGAGTTTGTGAAGATTACTCACTGACTTCAGGAGCAAATTGCATACCATCCCTTGGAACTAGGGTTGCAGCGGTAACCGGTTCCACGGTATACCACGGTAATGAAATGCACGGTTATCAAACCGTGGGCATTTGCTTATTACCGGTAAATGGCGACAAGACTTTTTAGTCTTGTCGCCATTTGCGCCTGGACCCGACCGCATTACTGATACTAGGCTGCGCTACTGCGCAGCCTAGTATCAGAGGACATGGAGAAGATAAAATAAAAAAAATCACTTACCCGTCCGGCGCTCCTCCTCTTTTCCGGGTCGCGCTGTACTGTCCTGACCGCGTACAGCGTCAGGACGTAGTGCGCGCACTCTGACCTGACGCTGCACGCTGTCAGGTGACAGTGCAGCTACGGGAGACTAAGGAGCGCCGGACACCGGAGAGGAGCCGCAGCGCAGGAAAAGTAAGTGATTTTTTTTATTTTATTTAGATGGTGGGCTGAAGGGGCCACAGTGGGCTGATGGGGGCACAGTGGGCTGATGGCACAGTGGGCCGATTTGAGGTCTGAAGGGGGCACTGGGGCTGATCTGAGGTCTGAAGGGGGCACTGTGGGCCGATCTGAGGTCTGAAGGGGGCACTGGGGCCAATCTGAGGTCTGAAGGGGGCACTGGGGCCAATCTGAGGTCTGAAGGGGGCACTGGGGCCAATCTGAGGTCTGAAGGGGGCACAGTGGGCCGATTTGAGGTCTGAAGGGGGCACTGGGGCTGATCTGAGGTCTGAAGGGGGCACTGTGGGCTGATCTGAGCTCTGAAGGGGGCATGGGGCCAATCTGAGGCTGAAGGGGCACTGGGCCAATCTGAGGTCTGAAGGGGGCACTGGGGCCAATTTGAGGTCTGAAGGGGGGCACAGTGGGCCGATTTGAGGTCTGAAGGGGGCACTGGGGCTGATATGAGGTCTGAAGGGGGCACTGTGGGCTGATCTGAGCTCTCAAGGGGGTACTGGGGCCAATCTGAGGTCTGAAGGGGGCACTGGGGCCAATCTGAGGTCTGAAGGGGGCACTGGGGCCAATCTGAGGTCTGAAGGGGGCACTGGGGCCAATCTGAGGTCTGAAGGGGGCACTGGGGCTGATCTGAGGTCTGAAGGGGGCACTGTGGGCTGATCTGAGGTCTGAAGGGGGCACTGGGGCCAATCTGAGGTCTGAAGGGGGGCACAGTGGGCCGATTTGAGGTCTGAAGGGGGCACTGGGGCTGATATGAGGTCTGAAGGGGGCACTGTGGGCTGATCTGAGCTCTCAAGGGGGTACTGGGGCCAATCTGAGGTCTGAAGGGGGCACTGGGGCCAATCTGAGGTCTGAAGGGGCACTGGGGCCAATCTGAGTCTGAAGGGGGCACTGGGGCCAATCTGAGGTCTGAAGGGGCACTGGGGCCAATCTGAGGTCTGAAGGGGGCACTGGGCCGATCTGAGGTATGAAGGGGGCACTGGGGCCGATCTGAGGTATGAAGGGGGCACTGGGGCCAATCTGAGGTCTGAAGGGGGCACTGTGGGCTGATCTGAGGTCTGAAGGGGGCACTGTGGGCTGATCTGAGGTCTGAAGGGGGCACTGGGGATGATCTGAGGTCTGAAGGGGGCACTGGGGCTGATCTGAGGTCCGAGGATTAGTGTATCTTTTAATAATATATGTAACAAACTGTGATACCATGATAACCGTAATACCGCGGTATTTACTGAGACGGTTATCATACCGTGAAAATTTCATACCGTTGCAACCCTACTTGGAACCAATATTTGCTTGTGTATGACCAAGCCACATGCCACTAATATGTCTGTCTGTGAAAGGTAGAAGCTAGCCATTCCAACTACTCACAGTACGTACCTACGCGCAAGCTCTAGGCAAGCAGTGCAACTGTATCCAGCTGTTGCAGTGTTCTGTGTGATAGAAGGAGGCTCTCTCGGACTTACAGAAGTATGTACAGTGGGTTACAATAGATCCTTGTCTTTGTGTGAAGAATTGGAGCTCTTGTAGGATTTGAAGTCCCCAACTTTTAACTATAATATCTCCCACTCATGCATTGAAGTGCCAAATAAAATTGTGTTGGATACAAGACAGTTATCTTCTGATCGATTTTATTTCATACATAATGGGCATGTTTTCCCCCTATATATAGCCATAACAAAACGCCTTCCTAATATTGTGTATTGTTCTTGCTACCAAAACAATTCTCACCTGTGAAAGTATGAACTGCACCAGACTTCTGGAGGAATTCTATGGTATCTGACACCAAGATATTAGCAGAGTGTTTAAAGGTTATGAACAACTTTGGGGAATTTTTTTATTATTGCATTCTACATATCTGAGCTAAAAATTATTTTTCCAGCTGGACTTTCTAAAAACAAATTTCAACTGTTTGACTTCTACAGCCTTCTGTTTCACTGCATCTGCAGGCTGTTCATCCTCCTTATTAGGCCTCTTTCACACTTGCGGCAGCACGGATCCGGCGGGTGACGGGTGCCACCGGATCCGTGCTGCCGCAAGTGCATGTGTGGGCCGGAACCGCGCTCTGGCCCCACACATGTCACACAGTGTCACAGACTTTAACAGACACATACACAGACATACTTACATGCTCCCGGCAACTCCGCACAGCACAAGAGGAGGAGGACGGCGCGCACATAAGAAGGTTCCCCACAGTGCCCTCTGCTGACGCTGTGGGGAAATCTTCCTATGTGCACGCCGTCCTCCTCCTCGTGTGCTGTGCGGAGCTGCTGGGGCTGCCGGGAGCATGTAAGTATGTCTGTGTCTTTGTATGTGTCTGTGTATGTTTATGTGTATGTGACACTGTCTGACACGTGTGGTGTGCAGGTGATGGATCTGTCATGAACTCCATTGAGAGTCAATGGAGGACGGATCCGTTTACTAGTGTGTCACACCAAACGGATCCGTCCCCATTGACTTGCATTGGGGGTCATTCCGGATCCGTTTTGGTGCGGATGCCTGGCATGCTGCGGTTTGCTCTCCGGTCTGAAGACGGAACGGAATGCTTCTAGGAGCCTCCGTTGTGTCTTCAGTTCAGTTTTGTCCCCATTGACAATGAATGGGGACAAAACTAAAGCGTTTTATTCCGGTATTGAGCCCCTATGATGGAGCTTAATACCGGAATTTAAAAACGCTAGTGTGAAAGTAGCCTTAGTGAATTCCGTCAGAGAGCTGTCCTGATGGCTCAGTCTGTAGCCCTTTTCTCTGGTTCCCTGACATGTCATAAACACTCATGAGCTAAATCGTAATTTAGCTCACATGAGCGTTTATGGGCAGTCAGGGGACCAGAGATAAGGGCTACAGATCAAGCAGTCAAGGCAGTTCTCTGATGGATTTCTGTGAGAATTAGAAGGAACAGTCTGCATAAGTAGAATGCAATAATAAAAAGAAATGCCCCAAAATGTGTCCATATCCTTTAAGTCTTCTAATCTGTGAACCTGCATTTCCACTACATCCCACATATGCTCAATCAGATTGAGATTTGTGGAATTTGGAGGCCATAAACATCTTGTCATGTTACTAAAACCATTCTTGAACAATTTATTAAATGTGTCTGGGCACTTTATCCTGCTGTCAGATTTTGGAGATGCTCTGACCCAGTCGTCCAGTCATTCTCTCTTTTATCTCTTCAGCAGCACCAGATCATCCTGCTTCCTTTCTCCTCTGTGGGCGGCAACCTTTTATTTGATTGACAGGCAAGCTCCACTGTGGTTATGTGATGGCACCACTTACCTCTATGTGCACACTCCCGATCCAGACTATTATCTCTATATTTACATATAAAGATAACAGTGCCTTAGGCTAGTTTTACACTAGCAACAAAATGACCTGACAGGCTGTTGTGGTAGAGGAACAGCCTGCCAGAATTCATTGCATCCAACATAGCCAGAAGGGGCCGAAACACTGCCAGGCCCCATTGATTATAATGGGACCCAGCGGGGATCCGGCCTGTTTCCGGCATTAGTGCTGAGATTCAGCCAGACAAATAATGCTGGCACTAATGCCGGATACAGACCAAATCCTTGCTGGGTCCCATTATAGTCGATGGGCTCCAACGGGAAAAGGCAGTATCCGGCAATACCATATATGATGAACTCTGGCAGGCTGTTCTGGTAGAGGAATGTGAAAAATTTGCAATGCCAGAATTGCATGTTTGGTCACCTCACCTTCCAAAAAATGAATGGAATAAATAATCAAATATGAATAATCAAAAAGTCATATAAAAATACAGCGTGGAAGCCCTCAAACAGCTCAGTCAATGTAAAAATAAAAACAAAGTGTCAGAATATGGTGATTGAAAATCTTTAAACAAAAACAATATACATTTGGTATTACCTTAATTGTTCTGTCCCAAAGAATAAAATAAAAGGGTTGTGCAGTGGGTTAATATTGATATCCTGTCCTCTGGATAGGTCATCAGTATAATATCGGCAGGGGTCAGACTCCTGGCACCCCTTCCGATCAGCTGTTTGAAGGGGTAATGATGCTCACTTGAGCCCTGCGTCCTCCAAATGTACCTGTGCGTCGTCTCTTTGTAGAGGTGGTGCAGTGTAATTCCAACTGTTTCTATTCACGTGAATGTATTGTAATTACACTGCACCACCACTGCAAACAAGACAGTTCACAGGTAATTTAGTAGGGGAAGCAGCGCTCGCTCGAGCACTGCTACCCCTTCAAACAGTCTGAGAATAGGTCATCAATATCTTTGCACAGCGCCTTTAATATGGCAATTTTACCATATCGCACAGTAAACAATGTAAACTTGAAGGCCAAAACACAATGGCTGAATTGCATTTTTGGCAACTCATCCTGCAAAAACAAGCTCTTCTACAACTAAGTCTAGAGAAAAATAAAAAGATATTGATCTTGAAAGATAGGGGGATGAAAAAAATAACAAAAACTGAATGTGGCACCAAGGGGTTAACACTGAATGTTAATAGCTGTGCAGTTTTGCATTTAGAAGTGCCACGTGTTTTTCATATGTGTAGCTGCTGCTCCATGTAGCCTTACCCACTTGTGCCTACAGTGTAAGGCTGGCGCAGCTTGATCGTACTGACATAATAGACTGTGCTGCAGAATATACTATACTGCATAAACAATGAGCGATCAGAAGATAACCTAGCAAAGTCCCCCTGTGGGACTGATAAATAGTAAACAAAAAAGAAAAAATCACCAAGTTAAAAAAAAATGCCTTTTCCATTGAAAAAAAAAAATCCTCCAAATATTTTTTTAAAAAAACTATATATATATTTGGTATCACTGTAATGATACTGACCCAGAGAATAGTTATCATGTTATTTATGCCAAAAAATGAACACTGCAAAATTTAAAAAAACTGGAAGGGTGTATTGCTGTTTTTTCCCATTCCCCCAGAAGTGTAATAACAGTTAATCCTTTCACACTGCTGGCAGGCTGTTTTGGCAGAGAACAGCCTACCAGAGCTCCCAGGATCTGGCATTGCCAGACAGCGGAATGCCCGCTGGCCACATTGACTATAACGGGGTCTAGCAGAGATCCGACCTCTGCTGGAATTTGGCTTGCTCGCTATGTTATTGGGGCTGGCGGGCATTCTGGTACCCTCCGCTAATGCCAGACCCAGAGAGCTCTGGCAGGCTGTTTTCTGCCCAAAAGCCTACTGGAACACCTGCCACAAGTGTGAAACTAGCCTGTTATGTTTACCCCAAAATGGTGCCATTAAAAACTGCAACTTGTCTGACTCATATGGCTACATTGACGAAAAAAAAAAAAAAAAGTTATAGCTTCTGGAAGGCAACGATGAAATAAATGTCTTGGTAACTAAGGCCCTAAACAGGCTGGTTGCTAAGGGCTTAATGTTATGGCTGATCAGTAAATATGTTGAAATTGGGAGAACAACTGTTGAGAGAAAATGGCA
Organism: Rhinella marina; assembly: GCA_900303285.1. Classification (NCBI taxonomy): domain Eukaryota; kingdom Metazoa; phylum Chordata; class Amphibia; order Anura; family Bufonidae; genus Rhinella; species Rhinella marina. The sequence continues at coordinate 25,765 of ONZH01011070.1, forward strand.
ATTGAGATGGCCCTGGCCCCAGAGCATCCACATCATTCTTCACAGGTTCTTGTAGCCCTTGCTGTTAGTAAAGTGTGAGACATTCCGAGGGATCCCATACTGTGCCGCCCATTGCCTTTGTTTCCTGTATGAGAAAAAAGAAAAACAGGAGGTTTTACATACTGAATGAAAGCAAGAAACTGATTACGTAGATTTTCTTCATGATATACATCCGGTCTTCCTAGGCTCTGTGCGGCGGCTCTCCGCTCCCATAGAGGTGAATGGGGCCGCATCTATTCCGCAATACAGGAAGATAATCTGATGCTGAGCATATCTGCAGCCTGTAGTAATGATGCTTTGCAGTGTGACTCTCATACAGTTACCTGCCAGACACCCGGCTGCACTGTCTGTGTCCAAGAACTGCTTAGTCTCTTAAAAAGCTTCACTTATAAGATCTGCGTGCTAAGGTCATTAACAGTGCATCATATATTTTATGGCGTAAAGCCCCAAACAATTATAGTAAGAGGTTTTTTTGTTTACTTCTATAGATTTCTATAATTTTCCATGTATACTGCAAAGACGCCATATTTTTTCATGTTTGCATTTTTTTTTCATTGTCCCAGCTGTCTAAAAGTCAGCACTCAACTTTTACCATCATGTTGTTCTTGGGTCCTAAATTATGTTATTCTGTCTCTTATTAATTTGATAATGTGTCTTCTGGATGATTTCACGTACAGCTTTTTTTTTTTTTTTTTTTTTAAATGCTGCATGTTTTGTCGCAGCTTTTGAGGCAAATACAGAATTGGATTTAAAAGGAATAGGAATTATACAGAAAGGACGCATACTTCCTGCTGGATCCACTCCTGGCTTTGGCTCAAAAGTCTGCATAAAAAAACTGCAGTGGCGTTTACCCCCCCCCCCAAAAAAAAAAACAAAAAAAAAAACAAACAAACAAACAAAAAACAAAAAAAAACCCACACTATTTGAGAAACCACCTGCAAGCATTTTTCAAATGTGCATCCCTATAGAGGAGACACTGTCTGCAGAAATATGACTTGAAGCATTCACACTTAACCCCTTTAGGACAAAGCCTATTTTGGCCTTCAGGACGCAGCCCCATTTTTCAAATCTGACGTGTCACTTTATATGGTAGTAACTTTGGGATGCTTTTACTTATCCGAGCAATTCTTATATATTTTTTTCGTGACATATCATAATTCATATTAGTAGTAAATTTGAGTTGATATGCTTTACACATTTAGGGGAAAAAATCCTAAATTTACAGAAAATTTGGAAAAATTCCTAATTTTCTAAATTTTAATTTTAATTAACAGCAAAACAAACCTCAATGTTGATTACTTTGATCAGGCAGTTTACAGAAACATCCCATATGTGGTCATAAACTGCTGTATGGACACAGGGCAGAGCTCAGAAGGGAAGGAGCACCATATGGTTTTTTGGAGGGCAGATTTTACTAGAATTGTTTTCAGGCCCCATGTCACATTTGAAGAGACCCTGAGATACCCCTACAGTGGAAACCCCCCAAAACTGCCCCATTTTGGAAATTACACCCCTCAAGGAATTTTTTGAGGGATATAGTGTTTTGACCCAACAGGTTTTTCATAGAAGTTAGAATCATTTGGCCCTGAAAATTAAAAATTACATTTCCAATTTCTATTAAAAAGTTGAATTTTTCACTTTCACTAGGGGTAACACCCCACAATTTCTTACACGTTTTTTCCTGAATATAACAGAACCCCATATGTGGTTTTAAACTGCTGTATGGGCACACCACAGGGCACAGAAGAGGAGGGAAGCCATTTGGGTTTTGGAGCACAGATTTTGCTGGAATGATTATCGAGTGCAATTTCACCTTTGCAGAGCCCTTGAGGTACTAGTACATTAGAAACCCCAAATAAGTTACCTCACTTTAAAAACTACACACCTCAATGAATTCATATAAGGGTGCAGTGAGCATTTTAACTCCAGTGGTGTTTTCCTAAATTTAAAGGACATCTGTCAGCTGATTGTACCTATGACACTGGCTGACCTGTTACACGTGCGCTTGGCAGCTGAAGGCATCTGTGTTGGTCCCATGTTCATATGTGCCTGCATTGCTGAGAAAAATTTTAATATATGCAGATGATCCTCTAGGAGCAACGGGGCGTTGCCGTTAGACCTAGAGGCTCCACTCTCTGCAACTACCACATACTCTGCACTTTAGGAGAAGTCACGGCTAGGCGTGATAACATTTTCATTGCTTGGCCCTGTCAATCAAAGTGAGGAGGATGCGGCAGTTGCAGAGAAAGCAGAGCCTCTAGAATTAACAGTAACAATTTTGTAGGTACAAATGTAACCCCTGCAGAGAAAGCAGTGGGTCTAATTGATGCTTCTTCTGCCAGTTAAAAGCAGGGGCTCACAGCAACAGGCATTATTACTGATTCTTCTGAGGTGAAGTGGACTACAAATCCCATGAGCACTTGCTCCTCCCTGCAACCAATACCAGGGTGAAAGGCTAAGGTAGGAAGAGGAAGAACAGCCATCTTAGAAATGGCAGTATGGGCAGGAGATGGAGACACTGAGAGTTCCACAGACAGAAGTGTGCCCTGTCTCTGTGCAGACATTACAGCACTGTCCTGGCAGCTACTGTGATTCCTGTATGAGAAGAGAGAGCTCAGCTGCTGCATTAACCCTACAGCACAGCACAGACAGCTCCAGTGTGAGAAGAGAAAGCTCAGCTACTGCATTACCCCCACAGACAGCCCCTGTGTTTCCTGTATGAGAAGGGAAAGTTCAGCTGCTGAATTACCCCCACACACAGCTCAGACAGCCCCTGTGTTTCCTGTATGAGAAGGGAAAGCTCAGCTGCTACATTACCCCAGACAGCCCCTGTATTTCCTGTATGAGAAGGGAAAGCTCAGCTGCTACATTACCCCCACAGACAGCCCCTGTGTTTCCTGTATGAGAAGGGAAAGTTCAGCTGCTGAATTACCCCCACACACAGCTTAGCCCCTGTGTTTCCTGTATGAGAAGGGAAAGCTCAGCTGCTACATTACCCCCAGACAGCCCCTGTATTTCCTGTATGAGAAGGGAAAGCTCAGCTGCTACATCACCCCCACAGACAGCCCCTGTGTTTCCTGTGTGAGAAGGGAAAGCACAGCTGCTACATTACCCCACAGACAGCCCCTGTGTGAGAAGGGAAAGCTCAGCTGCTACATTACCCCCAGACAGCCCCTGTATTTCCTGTGTGAGAAGGGGAAGCTCAGCTGCTACATTACCCCCACAGACAGCCCCTGTGTTTCCTGTATGAGAAGGGAAAGTTCAGCTGCTGAATTACCCCCACACACAGCTCAGACAGCCCCTGTGTTTCCTGTATGAGAAGGGAAAGCTCAGCTGCTACATTACCCCCAGACAGCCCCTGTATTTCCTGTATGAGAAGGGAAAGCTCAGCTGCTACATTACCCCCACAGACAGCCCCTGTGTTTCCTGTATGAGAAGGGAAAGCTCAGCTGCTACATTACCCCCAGACAGCCCCTGTATTTCCTGTATGAAAAGGGAAAGCACAGCTGCTACATTACCCCCACAGACAGCCCCTGTGTGAGAAGGGAAAGCTCAGCTGCTACATTACCCCCAGACAGCCCCTGTATTTCCTGTGTGAGAAGGGGAAGCTCAGCTGCTGCATTACCCCCACAGACAGCCCCTGTGTTTCCAGTGCAAGAAGTGAGAGCTCAGCTGCTGCAAGCCTGCATCCCAGGAGGATCTTGCCCCCAAATCCACTACCATCCAGGCTTCTGCAGCCCCCAACTGGTTCCTGGGCAGGACAATCGTAAGTGCACCAACATTAGCACGCCAATGTTTTCTGCCACTGGGCACTAAAGTTTGGTCTAAGTTAATTGCTAGACAGTAGGGTATAGCAAGCTAAGTTCTATGAGTAGATAGCTGGAAGTGCATACTGTCTTTATCTTCCAAAGAAGAATGTGTGACCACCATCACTGTTTACCATTATAGATAGCCGTCCCCTTCACCAAGGGTTTTCCTTAGACAGAATTGCAATCTGTGCTTTGTTCCTTTTGTTACATTATAAATGTCCCTCAAATTACAATATTAATTGGTTCCAGGACGACCTTTGTATGTTGAAACCATTGTAACTTGAGTAATTGGTTCCAAAGCCCCAAAATATCATCCACGATAAGAGAAAATGAAGATTTAAGAAAAAATAAGCAGATAACTAAGGCTACTTTCACACTAGCTTTTACATATTCCGGTATTGACCTCCGTCATAGGGGCTCAATACCGGAATAAAACGCTTCAATTTTGTGCTCATTCATTGTCAATGGGGACAAAACTGAACTGAAGACAACGGAATGCTCCTAAAAGCATTCTGTTCCGTCTTCAGACCAGAGAGCAAACCGCAGCATGCTGCGGTTTGCCCTCCGTACTGGGGATCCACACTGAGACGGATCCGTTCGGTGTGACATACTAGTAAATGGATCCGTCGTTCAATGACTTTCAATGGAGTTCATGACGGATCCGTCACCTTGCACTTTTCCCTCTCAGCTTCCTCCTCCCACCAGCAGGGGGCTCTGTGGGGAATCTTCCCATTGTGTGCTCCGTCCTCCTCCTCTGTAGTGTCCCTCTCATCTGGAGCTGCTGGGACAGGTCTGGAGCTGCTTGGACAGGTAAGTAACCCCCCCCCCCTAAACACAGTGTCTGACACATGTGAGGCCGGAGCACGGTTCCAGCCCCACATGTGCACCTGCGGCAGCACGGATCCGGCGGGTGAAGGGTGCTGACGCTAGTGTGAAAGTGGCCTAAGACAGATAAAACAAATTCTTACATATAACAGTTCCTGAATAGTTGCTAACTAGCAACTAATCCAGTTATTTTACCAGAGAAGTGGCCTTGATTGGTTGGGTCTGAGTCTGAGACATTGTATGTTGGGTCTAGTTTCAACTTACGATGGGTCAGAAAAGATCATTGTATGTTGTCCTATAATAATAGGACATGTTCTATTTTTTGCGGAAAGGCCATGCAGACATACGGACATGGAATGCACACAGAGTCATTTCCGTGTTTTTTTTTTTTTAGGCCCCGTTGAAGTGAATGGTTCCACATATGGGCCACAAAACAAATGGAACGGACATGGAAAAAAAAATATGTTCATGAGCCCTTACTATGGCAGCATGCATCAAACTCTGGGGATATAACCATAAGGGTGCCTGCACATGGTGCAGATTTGTGTGCAGAAAATCAGCATGAAATCCGCACCAAAACCACACAAAAAGCACATTAATCCGCACTATTTATGGAGTATGCGTTTTTGTGCAGATTTTCTGTTTATGTTATAGAGTTTGTCAGGGTTCAGAGCTGAACCCGGACATATCCACTTCACCCAGGCAGCCCCTCTGAGATGAGCATCGGAGCATGAGATGTATAGCGCAGGGCAAGGGCCTTTTTGTTCATAAATTGACAATGCTAGGTGGAGGCTTCCTCCTAGCAGTGTTCCTGGTGACATCACCAGCACTAATTGGCGGTCTTTAGTGCTGCCCTAGCCTATTTTACAGGCTAGGGCAGCGCTAGAGCCCACCCATTAGTTCCAGTGACGCCACCGAGAACACAGCTAAGCGGAAGCCGCCTCCTAGTAGAGGCCCTATACATCACCGAATCTAATGAAAAAGTCCTTGCCCTGCACGATTCAATATAGGGCAAGGGAGAGAAATGTTTCAGAGGGGCTGCAAGGAGTGGATATGTCTGGGTTCAGAGCGTTAACCCCTTTAGCAACCCAATCGAAGTTTATGGGGAAAACCACTCTACAGAAGGTGCGGAATTGCATGAATAGTTGACATGCCACTGATTTTAAAATCCTCACAACAGGTCAATTTCCGCACAGAAATAAAATCAAAGTTTACATGAGATTTGTCAGATCTTAGTCACTCTGCATCACTAAAAACTACAGATCGCCCCGCAAAAAAAAAGAGCCCTCCATAGACATAACTATAAAAAAAGCTATAAGGGTCAGAATATGGTGATGAAAGAAAGAACACGAGAAAAATTATAAATGTGGTAACACTGTAATTGTACTGACCTGAAAAATTGGAAAAAATGTTTACAATTTAATCCCATTTTACATTTTTTCCAGCTTCCCACTAAATAATTCGCACTATAAAATTGCGCCGTTAGAAACTGTAACTTGTCCCACAAAAAATAAGCCCTCTCACGGCAGGGAGTAAAAAACACAGAAATGGAAACTTGCATGGTCAAGAAGGGGTTAAGAGAGAAACCTTTGTTCATCCGGTTTCTATAGAACAGCTAAACCTTATATATGCTATAGGAAAAGTGTCTGCAGTCCCAAAGGGAAGCACGGCGTAAAATAGTTAACCGTTTTCTGGTTCTCTTAGACAAGTATGATTTAGCGTAGAGAATAGGATGTGTTCCTGGCATGTCACCTCCCGATGTAGCCCGCTACTGATGTGTAAAATGTCTCTTATGCTGAGGCCACCAACTGCATTGTTTTCCCCCATTACGGAAATAGCTGTCTCATTGGCTAATTGCTTTTTAACCCCTTCAGGAAATACTATAGTAAATGCAGTGACAAGAAAGTTATGTTAGTTTTATGCTTTATATTATCCAATTAGTCATTTTCATAGAGCATTGCAGGATATCTGTGAAGGTTATTCCACACTGCACACACTGCGGCACACTCTAAATGATTGATAGGAACTCCAAGAGCCACCAATGCTCTACTCTTCCTATTCTTGTCCCATTCGTAGATTCATGCCATGCGGTAACTGAAGCATAGGAAACACTCCGGGAGTGATGCGGCAAACCTCCTTCTTGCAGCAAGATGTGGGAAGAAGAAAGATGCTCGCTCCTTTGTACAAAAGGACAATGCTGCATCATTCCAGATTTACATAGAATATCCCTGTGAATATCCTCTAAAATACTACTACCTATTCCTAAGGAAAATGCTTATTATGCGTATTTTTCTGTACTTAAGGCGTAGCACGTATATGACAGTAAAATCTTCTGAATTATGGTCTAGGCCAAATAAGGAAGAACAAGCCTAATGCTGCAAAAAGTTTTGACACCTTCTGGGACATGAATCTGAAGTAGCGCCAGCTAACTGATTAAAATCACCGAGAAACAATGATTCACTTAAAAAATGGCTTAGTTAATTCCAACAACTTAGGATAGTGCTTTGTTGGCCACAGTCCCAGCCAATGCAGGTCCAGGGTCATGAGTTAGACCAATAGCATCATCTTCATCATCCATTGCCTCTTTGCTGGCTTGGACCCTGTTCAGTAAGGGTAACAAATCTTTATGCGAGGATGTGCATATTTATTATGTTTAACGCTTCCGTTGCAGTAAGACCGCTATAATGATACATACTTTTATACTGACTAAAGGACTTCAAATGCTTTACTAAATTGCACTGGCTACTGTGGTTGCTTAAAGTACATTATTAGGGGGTATCGTCTGGGGACAGTTTACGTAAGGTTATCTTGCAATGAATGCATTTAAGTGGAAGAGTAAAATTCTGCATGCAGTTTGCACCATCACTACTAATGAAACCATGTCTTGGACCACCTTTCCATCTGGTTATGATATGTAGCTCCAGCTTGTTAATACAAATCTGCCTTACATATCTTTACATCGTTAGACTGAAAAACGGAGAGTTAACATTCTGCATGGGAAAGTAGTACTTACGTCTCTGGCAGAGCTTGGATAGACTGCAGTAAATGTGCATGTTTTATAGCTCATATATCACATTTGCTGCATTCTGTACATTAAGACTGCTTTCAAGCTTATATTCTGTGTCTTGGCTGTGTATCACTACATAAAAATATTAGGGTGCAGAGTTATCTCTCATATGAGAATTCACATACGGTAGTAGTGTGTGATTGAAAAGGTTAATCCTTTGTTGCACTGGTGGCCTGTGTCTGCTGCCCCACTTCTCCGAGCGCTGTGCCACTCACCCAGTTTCTTTACCTGCTTGCCCTACTGCTGGCATCCCACGTAGTCTCCCCTGCTGCATGCCTGCACTTCCTTCTAAAGCCTCCCAGCACTGTTTCAGGGCTATCGTATGTGCACCTTAATCTTCCCTAGGCAATGGTTGGTCATCTTAGGGTATATAAGGCAATGGAAGGTGCCTGAGCTTTAGGTTATCTAGCCTGTTAGTTCCTGGTGAAGGTATGCTGTTCTGTTTGCCCTCTACAGCTCTGTACACATAAATACCAAAAAGTTATAGGGGTCAAGATATGACAAAAAAAAAAAAGGCCAACTTTATAATTATTTTATCACTATCAAAACGCAGGAAAAACTATACATATTAGGTATCGCCGGATTCGTACTGACCAGTAAAATGAAAGTAACTGGTCAGTTTTAATGAACATCGAACGCTGTAAATAAGAAACCCGTAGAACTGTAGCGGAATAGCGTTTTTTTGCAATTTCATCCGATTTGGAATTTTTTTCCCGCTTCCCACTACACCATATGCAATATTAAATGGTGGCGTTGGAAAGTACAACTTGTCCCGCAAAAAACAAGCCCTAAAACAGCTATGTGAACAGAAAAATAAAACAGTTATGGCTGTTTGAAGGCAGGGAGCGCAAAACGAAAATGCAGAACCGAAAAAACCTCCGGGACTGAAAGGGTTAATTTTTGGTGCAGTTTACTCTAAAATAGTGTCTTCCCTGCTGTGTAACATATTTACCGTATGCACCAGAATTTAGAGCTATTTGCACCATGCAAATGGGCATAGCTTACTACAGGGATCAGCTACCTTCAGCACTCAGGCTGCTGTGAAACTACAACTCTCAGCATGCTCACATACTCGGCTGTTCTTGTAACTCCCATAGACATGAAAGGAGGATACTGGTAAGTTGTAGTTTCAGAACAGCTCTGGAGGTTTCTGATTGGCATACTGCATGAAATGCAACTTTAAAAAAAGAAATGAGAAAAAAAAAGTCATTGTGCAAATTAATAGCTGAGATGTATGTTGTGACGTGGTCATAAATCTGTCACCACATTTGTCAGTAATTTAACCGACCTTTACCGTTGACATGGCTAAAATGACAGCAAAAATGACACGCTAAAAAGAAACCACTTTTGATAAATGTGGACAGTGTCTTTCTATAGGTGTCGCTGTGGAGTGCGATAAAGACCTTGTTACTTTTACGTTCAGTGGGTGACTTATTGGCGTTGTTGGTATTGGGCTTAGAAATATTCATTTTCCATAACGTAATAAATTGTCACTTCTGGCGTCTTTATACCATCAGACGTTTTGATATTAACCCTTTGCCTGTGCATATTGATTTCACATTATTCTGCTGCACCGTCCGAGTTCAACAGGTGGGAAGATTGCCAGGAGGTTGTAATATTTTGTCAATTGGCACTCATGCAAGCCTGTCAAATGATAGGGAAGTTATATTGATAGTAGGGATGTAAGCCAAGGAAATAAGGGCGCGATGGAATAAATGAGGAGTAAGAATTACTGGAAATGGATTTAATAGCAAAAAATGGCAGGCTAGCAAAATTGGGGTAAACTGCAGAAAAATGTCACTGCCTGTTTAATTATACTCTGCAATGCGGGTTCTTCACACGCTGAGACGTGAGCACTCCTGCATGCAGAGTAGCCGAGGGGGTGTAGGGTTAAGGAAGGCAGTTCCAACCTCCCCTGAGCCTCTTTATTAACCCCGACCTTGCCTGACCTCCCCACGATCTTCCAGCCTGTTTATGCTTTTCATATAACCAAAGTGTAATCAATAGTCCTTCTTGCATTAATGTTTCTACTTCCCGTCACAGACGAGGGTTCAGTAATGCAAAGTGAGCAAAAGAGACCAAGACCAGGATAGATAGCAGAGCTTTATAGCGCATCTCCCTAAATGATAGGATGAATAAACTTGGAGGAATGGGGAAGGATGAAGTTAGTGATACATGAAAAATATATAGTAAGTTGTTAATATGGCTGCATTGATGTGCTAAATACTGCTGTAATCATATGCAGAATTACATAGAAAATGCGCTAAGACCGGCTTTTAGCTTTACTAATGTCAGGAAATACTAAGCTACATTAATCTAACTTGGGAAAGCAAGTCTAATGAAATATTTCATATACATTAGATGATTAGGTAATTACTAAGTGAAAATATTTCATGGGGGAAAGTCATGGTAAAGGAAGGAACAAGTCAGAGAGATTGAGACGGATGGGCTAGAAGTTCATGGCTGCCTTTTCATCATTGTGCATTATCTGGACCCTGCAATGCTGACTCTGTGATCGAAAGTGGCCGTGAGGCCGTTTTTGAGCTACTAATATCTATATTATACCTGTACAAACTGTCTTGTTAACCCTGTTTATTTACTGATCTAATGGTAAGTCTTGCTTCTTTCGTCTTAGTCTTAAAACTTTTGACTGGCCCTCCAGAGCAGTGTTCCCCAACTCCAGTTCCTCAGGGCCCACCTACCAGTCATGATTTGAGAATATCCCCCAGAATGAATACCTTGTTGTAAGTCCTGATGCACTGACACTAATTATATCACCTGCTAAATAATAAGGAAATCCTGAAAACCTGACCGTTAGGTGGACCCTGAGGACTGGAGCTGAGGAACCCTGCTCCAGAGGACCAACAGGTCCTCCACATTACTAATAATGCTCTGACACAACAAAGCTTGTGAGGTCTGAGACATATATTCCTACGTACACTTTTATTTTTATGTTTGTTTTACAGTCCATTTGTATTTTATGTGACAGTAAATAACAAAATATCTATGTTGCCACCTTAGGCCTTCCATAATGGGTGTATGGCAATTGTATGTAGCTATCCATATTACAGAGGGAACATTCAGAGCCATTTATCTACTGAACGGGGCTGAGAACACCATAGGGTTCTTTGGTGATCGAAGTTTGAAATAGTAGACTCATGGGTAATGTGGTTGTTGGGTTTTATTATACAAAGAGGTATCTCCCAAAGCTAGCTAGCACCACCTTGTGGATGTGGCTCCCTATGAGTCAAGATCCAACTTTTTAACAAACCTTGGGATTTAACAAGGTAATATAGCCAAACCAGATATCCATCCGTAGACAGCTGTTTCAGGGGGCTTGCCCCTCATCCGTACGGAGTAGGATTCCGGCTGGCTGGGTGCCTAAGACACATTCAAGGCATAAAGTTGGATTTTGAGTTATAGGGTGCCCACTTCTACAAGGTGCCACTAGCTAGATGATTCTCTTCCTTGGGAGTTACCTCTTTGCGTAAGCTGTAATATTAAGAGTTACAAATGCACACATTTGTAGAAGCTCCAACCCAGCGATTAAACAGTGAAAACAGCACAATTGCCGTATATATTGTATTCATGGTATATTACTAAATCCAGGTATACTGTCTTATTGTGATTCTGTTTCTTAAATATTTCATGTCTAGGCATTTTCCTCAGATACCAGTCCAAACTTTGCAGAGATTGCTGCAACTGACCAAACGTTGTGCTGGGCAATGGGTGGCATGTGTTCTCATAGTTGTATACAGGGGCGGATTGGCCATAAACCTTACAGGGAAATTTCCCGGTGGGCCGATGCCCAGGGGGCCGCCTGAGCCCTCCTCATGGCTGACCAGTGGATGTTTTTGGGGATGTATTTTGTGATGGACTGTGGTATTTGGCTCTGTTGGGGTGGTATAATGTACCACAATATGGTACTGCTGGCCCCGCCTTCCATCAATATGGACCCAACTACAAAACGGGGGCCACTTTTAGTATTTTTTCCAGGGCCACTTTAAGTTCCCAGTCCGCCCCTGGTTGTATAGAGACCATTTCCATGATTAAGTTCTATATATCTCTACAAAATTATTCTTTGCCTTCTCCTTTTATGGACTGGATAATTACAGTTACAGCAATAAATTAGATGAATTGGAACTGAACAGCCATGAAAGGCATTTAACCTCTTTGTTACTGGCTAGGTTATCAGGTCCCTGCACTTTCCGCACCCCTGCTGGATTTATAACATATTATTGTCTTTCTCAACAAGAGCTTCTGATTCTTAAAAACAGATTTATTTTATGATTGTATTTGGCTCACTCCCAAATTTGAAGATAATGCTTTTAAAAACTCAAGTCTCGTAACATTAATTTAATTTAAGAAATAAAATGTTCTGTTTATTATTTAAAGAAACGCCAAGCAGAATTTCTAAGTCATAAGATTTTAGTACTCCCTATGAAAAATCAAAAATAGGTGTACATTTGGTTTCACCAGTATATCAAAATGATTTTATAGCTACACCATCCATTAGACAAAGTACAGTTGTGTTTAAAAAGGCCAGTACCTACACAATTGTGGCCACGTCATCTGAATGGTCAAGATTGCGGCAGTCGTGTGGCAAAGCTTGATAGGAAAAGCAAAAAAAGGGCCCAGATAAGTGAGGATATAACCTCTATGGAAACAAAATAAATTGTTGAAGGCAAAATATTTTACCTCGTTTAACTCTCTCAACAATTTACACCAATCTATAATGTTTAATGGATTTCCCTAAAAAAAAACTCCAAGGGTTGAAAACCCTGCTCAAGTTAGTGTTCCATGGCTTCAGTAGAGCTCTGCCAGCCGGCAGGAGCAACATAGCCCCTAGTAAGTGTATAACTAAAGAGACCGACTGGCTGTTGACATGTTCAGTTGGTCTCTTTAGCTATTTGGTTGTTATATTGTTACTCCTCACTGGCAGAGCTCTATTAAAGCCAGAGCACAGTAATTTGAGCTGGGTTTTTGATCCCTGGAGATTTTTGGGGGTTTTTCATTAAAAGTTGTATTTTATCTTGGTGAAAACTGCTTGTTGAGGGAAATAAGGGTAAAAACTTTTAGCTAGGGCTTGATATGAACGCACTGACTCTTCCATAGACTGAAATGGTAAGCCATTCCAGTCTATGTTTAAAGCTCTCTAATGTTAAATTCCTATAGGGGACCAAAAGTAAATGTAAACAAAAGCTTAAAATGTTTTTAAAAAACATATATATAAAAAATATAAAATATTCAAATCGCCCCCTTTCCCCATTTTAAAAATGAAAAAATAAACTTTTCCACATGCAAAAATGCCTGAACTACTAAACTACAGAGTGACCCATGAAAAAGTAACCTACCACCATCGATATTATGACAAGCTGAATGAGCAAGGTGCTCGAGCAATTTGTTTTGGTTTTTTTGTTAGTTTTTTTTATTACCCACAAGTCACAAAAGATGCTGAAAGTGGCCCCTGGTCACATCTATGCATCTTTGGGCAGGTCAGATTATGTTGTGTCTCTTGCAGGAATCACGCTCCGTGTGAGAAAGGTATTGTGCATTCTGGACTTAGGAAGCGCAGGGCATTATCATAATTGAGAATGCTGTGTGCCTCTGTGGGACCTTTCTGAAACAGAATCATACTGACATAAATCTGTCAGTATGATTCCGGTATAGAAAGGTTGCGCAGAGGCACACAGCATTCTCAATTATGATAATGACCTGCGCTTCCTAAGTCCAGAATGCACAATACCTTTCTCACACGGAGTGTGATTCCTGCAAGAGACAAGCTCGTGTGAAGGAGCCCTAAAACAATGATGGATTTTTTTTTTCTAATTTCACTCCATTTATAATTTTTACTATTTTTATCCAGGTTGGGGTGCATTCACTTGACTGTGTCCATTATGTAGCTCTGCAAAACACAGACACTAGCCGTGTGCACCCCACAACATGGTGCGATCCACATGTTGTGGCCAAAGGTAGGACGCCGGTTTGCAGTCCACAAAACACAGTTGTCTGGATGCACTCTTAACCTCAGACAAAAAAAAATACTCTGTTCCCCTCTAGGTGTAAGTTATATGAGTTAGAACTAAAATAATTTATTGTTGCATATTGTCATGCAGGGCTCAAGGTGGCCAACCTCAGTAATGAGAGATATTGTAAAATTCACATTAATATGCAATTGGCCATAAATGCAGACCTACTACCTATGTCTACACCCCAAGTAATAAGTGACTAGGTGTATGCAGGCTTGTTTAATATCGCAATGTAAATGCAAATGTGTGTATCTTCCTTCCAAGCAATCACAATTCAGCAGCAAAGAAGTTTGTTAATTATCCTTTTCGCTGATATCTGGCTTGTGAATGATACCTATTCTAACTTGGTGCATTCACTATTGAATTTCTGTGTTTATCTCTAAAGTGGTCATAATGGTATCTGCATTGCGGACTGAGTCAGCATTTAATTTTGGCAAAATTATGCAAAACATGTTGAGGTGCAGTCGTTCATTTGTACCTGAGCACCTTATCACACCATTTGCAACCCTCTACAAAGTTGGTTTCATAGCCGAATGGCAAAGACAGGCTGAGTCAGTCAGTTGCTTGAGTCTGTGCTGGCTTACTTTACACCACATTTATTACATGTCGTATGGTGTTTGTTACATTCGGTGCATCTTTACACCTAACACTTTTGTCCAGAAATGTTGCCCCATTTTTCTTACACCACCTTTGTATTGGGGTGAGTTTGCAACTTTTTTTTTTTAAATAGTTTCAATAATAAATCTGGACTGAAAAACATTAAAAGGGTTTTCCGGATTCAGAGCTGAACCCAGACATACCCACAATTTCACCCAGGTAGCCCCCTGTTATGAGCATTGTAGCATTTCATGCTCCGATGCTCTCCCTTGCCCTGCACTGTATTGCCCACTGCCCAGCAGTGTTCTGGGCAGGCTACGACAGAACTAAAGCCTGCCCATCAGAGCCAGTGACGACACCGGGATCACTGCTGGGCGGAAGCCTCTGCTTAGCTTACCCTATGGAGAGCCCGGGACGTCACTGGAAGGGCAAAGGAGAGCATCGGAGCATGAAATGCTCCGATGCTCATAACAGGGGGGCTACCTGGGTGAAACAAGGGGGCTGCCTGGGTGAAGCAAGGGGGCTGTCTGGGTCATCCCCTTTAACATAGCAACCCACACCACTTTTCCACCCACTTTTTCAAACCGGACTGAATGGTCTAAAAAGTCACAAAGGGGTCCAAAAAGTCGGAAGTGACTTTTTGAAGCCGCAATTTTGGAGTTCACTGGACTTTAAAGGGAGACTTTCACCTGTTTTTCACCTATATAGCTAACATCAAGATTGCATACACGTCCCACACATACCTGTGTGCACTTTGTGTTTGTATTACATGTTCAGAAAAAGCACTTTTATTCTGCAGGAAAACAGCTCCCAAGTGCCCGGCTGAAAGTGAAAGTAAAAACAGCTTTCTCTCCCGACTCGAATTCTAACTTCTGATATACTGGATATAATGCTGTGATTTTGGTATCATTTGAAAGCTTGGAAAGCCAGCTTTCATAGAAGGTCAGAACCATTTTATATGGTTCTATCTGCTACCAATCCCCGGATATGAGCAGCTAAAGCAGCCCTCCCCTCTTCAGTCTGGTTTGCTTTGGGCACTTGCAGCAGCAGAGCCGGGCACTTAGGAGCTGTTTTCTAGCAGAATAAAAGTCCTTTTCCTGGACATGTAATACAGACACACAGTGCACACAGGTATGTCTGGGATGTGTCTGCAATCTTCTCTGGGGCAGTGCTCTTAGTTATATAGGTGAAAAACAGGTAAAAGACTCCCTTTATTTGATACCACGTACTGGATCTGTGTAGCAGATTCGTTCATACTGGTCGTGCTGGTTCATGCTATGTAGAATTTGAGGCAGACTGAGTTTTTTTCTATTGATACTATGAGAATGAATCATGCCTCGCACTAATACTCTGAGGGGATAATATGATGCATTGAGGAGCCATCATGCAGAAGTACATTGAGGGGGAATGTATGATCTTAGTATGCCAGTTTTCTGGCCTACAATAATCGGTTTTGGGACAATTGTTATCTACAGCCAAATATTTCAACTTTTTGCCCATTTTCATCTCCCTCGCCCCTTTTGCAAGGATTGGGTGGGAGAATGTGGGCTGCAGATGGAACCTCTGTGGTCTGACTCATTTAACAATATGTGCATTAGAAATCTACGGCAGCTCCCTTTTCCGACACATGAAACTCCTGACAATGCGCCAGAATTATTACTTCTTAATAATTATGGTGCATTGTATGCCAGCGGGATTTACTATTAAGACTGGCTTAAGAAACACCAGTCTTCATGCATTCCCCCTAAGTTCATTTAGTCCATCACATGAACCTGTAGGGACTCTGCATTCTGTCATACAGGGTCCATGTACACAAAACTGCTATGTCAATGACCCTAGTGATGAAATATTTGGACCATGCATCCAAGAGGAAAGTTACTTTCACATCTGATGTTTTTGAAACCAATGTCAGGAGTGGATTGTAAAGGAAGCGGAAGTATATATGAGAAAAGCCTTTTTTTAAATAATATACTCCTAGTTTTAGCTTCAAAAAATGACTCTACAGGCTCTTTACTGCATCTGTTGGAGAATGCTCTTATCATTGTATGATCCTCCCTATCCATTTAGAAGCCGAGAATTACTAACACTTAGACAAAGTAAATTCCCTTTTACATGGACTGATTATCTGCCCATAAACAACACAAACAACACATATATATTGGGAACGGAGCGATGCAAAGTGGTGGCTGGAGGACCCTGGTCTGGCCACCACCAAGTGCGCTCCCCATAGAAGTGAATGGGAGCGCAACGCGAATGACTGGCCACCGCTCCCATTCACTTGTATGGGTCTGACTGAAACAGCCGAGCCAGCACTCGGCTATTTTCGGCGGCCCCATAGAAAATGAATATAGGACGGCTGTGCATGCACAATGTGCCCTCCACCACTTTCGGGGTGTAGTTCTCAGGGTAGGTGCAGGTCCCAGAGCTGGGACAAGACAAGACAGTTGTTGTGACTGATCAGTGTCCCGTGTAAAAGGGATTTTACTCTCTTCACTATCCAGTGTGCACCATGTCAGCCACTCTTTGTTCTGTACCATCATCTGACACCCTGCTGCCATATTTATATATGCACTCTACCTGTATCATAATACCCACCTCCTGGACCTTCCTTATAACCCCACTTAAAATGACTGGGACTTCTCTAAGTTGTTTCAGTCTTTATTAATTTTCTCCCTATGGAGCTTTAACCGCTCAATATAAGATTGCTAGAAATAGTTCAGTGGTTTAGTGCGCCTAATTACATTAGCCAATTCAAGATCTCGAGTTCATTAAGGCAGAGACAACTGGCAATTAAATACAATGATTTAATTCTGCAAATGGTCAACACCATAAGGAACTGCTGTGAGGAAACAACAAACTGTGCTCCAAGCTGGAGAGCAGACTGCATGCAGGAACGGAAAGGTCCATGGGCACACCATCACTGGCACACTACATCCTTACCCTATATTAATAGTCAAATCAAAACTCTGATAGATGAGAGCTTTGTGCTCGGACATGCATAAGTTCACTTCTGTTGTGTTTATATATCAGCCAAAACTGAAATTCTGCTCAAATGTAGAGGACCATGTAAGCTTTGACCGGCCATCTAGACCCTCACCAAATGTATCACATTGGCTCATGTTGGATTATAAATTTGGTGCATGGATAATCACTTTCATTTCACTCTGTACCAAGGTTGGCTTACTGTGCAACTAAATTTTATACCAGAACTATGGATCAATTTTGGCACAAAATATCACATTCTTTTCACGCCTTCTTACTGCTATGCCAAGCCCCCCTGGCATGCTAGTGCAGTGTCCCACCTGTCGTGTGAAAGGGACACTACAAACTGTATTTTGTATAGCCATGTCACTTTTGATAGCCGTGTCATTGTGAACTGTATTTAAATGTATAAAAGTGTTGTAAGATCATCCTAGGCAGTAATACCAATTTCCACCACTAGATGGTGCTGACTAGAAACATATGAATATACCCCTCTATGGTATAGAGAGGAGGTAGTGAGTCAGTAGTAGAGAAGCATGTGAGGAAGGCAGAAGCAACCTAAGCTATGTGCAGGAGGAGTCACCCCAAGGCCGCCATACCTGCTGGACACTGGCCATGACGGCAATTTACCACTTCTTGGCCGCTAGAAACTGGCATAAACTGGATTACAAGCCTGTCAAAGGTAAACGCTGAGCTCATCAGCTTCATGGACTTTGTCAGCAAAACTTATAGTGACTGGGAGTAGGTCCACAGCACCTGGACACAAATCTAGCAACTTCAAGCTACAGTTGTGATTTAATGACCTACTGAAAACCCCAACGGGCAGTCAGGTTTCTGCTATAGTACCCCGGTGCAGAAGTATTAATTCCTGCCGTGCAGGGCCAACATACCCTGGAATATTAATCTCATTTTATCCAGAGCCAAGACTAGTTTTACCAGGGGACTGACTAGAAGGAGAAATTAAGAGTAACAGGATTTAAAGCTATAGTAACCTACCAACACTGCCTTAGAAGTCTTACAATACTACTCTGTAACATCTGCTGCCTACTAAAGAAATTGTACCTTTATGACATCCAACCTCAAGCCAAAAGTAAAGAGTTTATTTTACATCTTAAACTGCCTCATTATTGCTACCAAGAGTGTGTCTACCTTAAGACACTGGCGTCACGGATAACCAGGACCCAGCCGACCGACACGGTCAAAATTACCACCAAGGGCACCTCATCTGACCATCCGGTGGAGTCCTGCGTACAGAGTGTGCCCCGAGGGAAGTCGTGTCCACCCTCCACGCAACTGCACGCCAGTCCAGGGGCAGTCAGCAGAACCGTGCGTAAAACCATCGGCAACACCAAACTGTGACATAACCCTTAAGCTCACGTGATTCCCCCCTGCTGTACCGGTTCGCTGCACTAGGTGCTATGAATGTTTCTAAAACTAGGTGTGCCAAAATTTGTTGCAATTCACAGAAAGGTTTAGGTGCACTCAGTTCAAAATGTGGGCCACAGTGTTGCCAGTTAGCAGAGTGGAGACACTGTAAGCACATATGCCCCTAAATAAATGTATGGTGTACACGTAGACTAGAAAACTATGGTGAGTAAAGTAACATATATGGCCATATTACAGGCTTATATTCTGCTTGTCAGTGATATGGCACCCATTGCCTGCATTATGTATCTAGAACAACTGTGCGGTGAGCTCACCAACTTCTGGTCAGGATGCATAGATGTGTATGGTTTCACCAACAGTACAAAGAGGAAAATCCAGCACCCAATAGAATAAAATGCCTCAGTCTTTATTAGAAATCCTCATGAAATCCATAAGTGACAAAAAATGACACATACGCATTTCAGGCATCTTCATGCGTTTGGTGCCTTAAATGCGTAAGTTATAGTCCCTTTTTGTCATTTATGGATTTAAGGAGGATTTCAAGCCTAAAGAATTTTATTCTATGGGATACTGGATTTTACTTTTTCTTTCCTAATTATGTCTCCAATTTTATGGAAATGATATATGCTTTTATTGTCACAATTTTTGAGAGACTACAAAAATTGAGGCTTTCTCCACTGCATGCTGTATTATGGAGCTTTCCTTACCTACAGATGAAGTCATACGTTTACATTCACCATTGCCACATTCATTAAAACTCTGTTTTACACAGTACCTGACTTTAAAACCTAATACACAGTCTGGCTGTTAAGATCCCTTTACACTGGACAATTTAGCAGGCAATTGTTGAGAAGGAAGCGTTCCTTCTCATCATTGTGAGAAGTGATCTCCTCTAAAGTATGGGGAGGAGCAATCACTAATGCTTGTCCCCATACACAATCATTGTTTGTCGGCAGCAGAGCGTGTTTAGACAGCACCATCTGCTGCCAGCAAAGGATGATTTAGGTGACCGCATGAAAAATGTGATTATCTGATGAACGAGCGTTTCTCTCATTCATTAGGCACCTTTACACCGCCAGATATCCACTAATGAGCGTTCCTATGAACATTTATTGGTAATTATATAGCCCATTCTAAGCCTGTGTAAAGGGCCATTTAGGTCAGTAAGAATCATTACTATATTTCAAGAATGTGTATATCAGAATAATACTAGAGACAATGATTTATTTAAAGGAGTTCTCCGAGACTTTATACCACCCCGGACACCCACCAGTCAGCTGTTTGAGAAGGCAGCGGCACTCACTAGTAGTGTAAGGAAAGAAATAAAAGCTGAAATAAATCATTGTGTACCATAATTCTGATGTTTCACATTCTTGAAATATAAAAGTGATCCTAACTACTAAAGAAAGAGAATGTGCACTTATTCTTATGATGTGCCATTCCTTTATTATTTCTTCTAGAAGTTATGAATGAATTGCTAGCAGTCGGCAGTAAGGGTACAGAGGGGAGGTAACCAGTTGGGGGGGTGTTCCTGCACAGTCTGAAAATGGCAGCACTGATTGGATAGTGAGTGTGTACACTCACCCCCAAACTGGTTACCACCCCTCTGTACCCTTACTGCAGACTGCTAGCAATTCAATCAGAACTTCTAGTAGAAATAATAAAGGAATGGCACAACATAGAGCCATAAGAATAGATGTTCCAGAATTGTTATTACATGGGGAATGCATGAAGCTATTAAAACAGGAATTTCAGGAGCAGCGAAAGGGCCTCTTTAAATCTTGTACTGCTGTATCGGGTCTGTGCATGTGTGTAAGCCCTAAGGACTTGATTGTATTTTGCATCTGTAACCAATGCACATTTTTGCAGGTAGCACACAGACCTGTTCATTTATATGGGTCTGCTTCGGTCAAGTCTGCAAATTCTAGAACATGGCCTATTCTGGTCCATATTGCGGACCAGAATAGCCATTTCTATTGATATAGGTGAGAAAAATGTGGACAAGGATAGGCATTGTTACAGTGGATCTGCAAAAAAAAAAAAAAAACGGATGCCATACGGAACATCATCCTTTTTTTTTGCGGATCCGCAATTTGCAGACTACAAAACACAACGTTCATGTGAATGTAGCCTAATCCAGCGCCCCATACCTCTTACATCCAGTATAATACAGCCCCATACCTCGTACATCCAGTGACGTCTCCTCTGATGTAGATCTTCTCTTTCCTCATCTTCTCCTTTCAGACCAGACGCCATTTTTCAGCCATTTCTCATCTCTGCAGTTTGACAGAAAAAATCTTAGTTTACTACTAAGTTTACTAGTTTACTACCCCCCAATAATGTGCCAGAAGTGCCCCCAAAATTTCACCCCAATAATGTGCCAGTAGTCCCCACCCGTAGATGCCCCCCAAATTATGTGCCAGTAAGAAACGCCCCAATAAAGCACCATAAGTTCCCCCCATTGATCCCCCCCCAAAATCATGTGCCAGTAAAGTGTCCCACCCCCATAGATGCCCCCCAAATTATTTTCCAGTAAGAAATGCCCCCCAAATTATGTGCCAGTAAGAAATGCCCCAATGTGCCAGTAAAAATGCCCAGTGCCCCCATGTGCCAGTAAGAAATGCCCCCAGTGCCAGTAAGAAATGCCCCCAGTGCCAATAAGAGATGCCCCCAGTGCCAGTAAAAATGCCCCCAGTGCCCCCATGTGCCAGTAAAAATGCCCCCATGTGCCAGTAAAAATGTGCCCAGTGCCCCCATGTGCCAGTAAAAATGCCCCCAGTGCCCCCATGTGCCAGTAAAAATGCCCCCATGTGCCAGTAAAAATGCCCCCAGTGCCCCCATGTGCCAGTAAAAATGCCCCCAGTGCCCGTAAAAATGCCCCCAATAAAGCTCCGGTCCGCAATTTCAGCAATAAAAAAAACCAAAACCTTATACTTACCTCAATCAGGCTGGCAGCGATGCAATGCAGGCCTCTTCCGGCCTGTGTCCCGTGCTGTACGGCTCAGGCGGTGCGATGACGTCATTGCGCCGCCTGAGCCGGCCTCTGATAGGCTGCAGGCCTAGTGCCTGCAGCCTATCAGAGGAACGGGCAGGGGAGACGCCTCTCCCTCCCCTGCCCCGCAGTACAGGCATCTGTATCGCCGTCAAGGACGGCGATACAGATGACTATGGAGATGAGCACTTCCACAATGGAAGCGCTCATCTCCCTCTGCAGGGCCGCACCGTACCTTGCCTAATTCGCTGCGACCCCTATAGCTACGCCACTGGGTATCCATATTTTGGGAGTCTGTGGGCCGAAAATACACATACGGTCATGTACGTGGCCCTTAAGGTTATTATTTTGCATAGATTCATTCCTTTATGTACCGCTTTCAGTCTTGATAGCTTCTTGGTTAGTTTCCTTTTGTTTTTTTTCAATTTGGTTTCTTTGACAAATTGATAATTAGCTGTTTAGTTATTTGATAGGTCATATTCCATAGAAAAGAACCTGACTTCTTCTAAACTTGATTTATGTTCAGAGTGGTTGTCAGTGATTGTTATAATTCCATAGATAAGTGTTCACAGAACCGTGATTTCTAAACAGGTAAAAATACTCTTTAATACTACTCAAAGCACGTGTCACCTGGTAAGATTCCCATTATAAACATAATAGAAAATAAAGTGCCCTGTACATATGATGCTAAACATTTGTTCAGAAAAGAACATATTATATAGCTGTTCCTGATAACCTCTGCCTGTATGATGTTCTACAAAAATGTTGGGGTCTCGACAAATGTATAATAGCTCCCGATATAAGAGGACATTAGCTACAATGACTAGATGCACATTTCAGTCTAATTCATTCTGCAGTGAGCTAGGAGGAGCTGGAGTGGAGGATGGGAGTGGTATTTTCTCTCTCACTGCCTGTCCTCACACAGTTGCTTCCTAGGGCTGTGCTGTGGAAGAAGGGGGCACCCTTTCTTCCCTTGGGGCAGACTCTGATTCTAGAGCTCTTGCCTGATGGTAGCCGGCGTGCCCTTGGTGTTTCGTGTTTGAATAGGTGCAAGGCAAGACGTGTAGAGTGCATTCGCCAGCGTATGGTGTAAGGCTCCATTCACACGTCCTGTTTTTCTTTCCTGATTCGATCCTGATTTTTTCAGGACCCATTGAAATGAATGGATCCAGATCAGGATCGAATCAGGAAAAAAAAACAGGACGTGTGAATGGAGCCTAAGGGCTCATGCACACAAATGTGTGCTGGCCGTGCCCGTGCTGCGGGCCGCATACGGTGGGTCCGCAATAAACGGGCACCGGCCGTGTGCAGCCCGCATCACGGATCGGGACCATTCCTTCAATGGGTCCACGATCCGGGAGATGCGGAGGCACGGATCGGAACACCACGGAAGCACTACGGTGTGCTTCCATGGTGTTTCTGGCCGTGCCTCCGCACCGCAAAAAAGTAGCGCAAGCACTACTTTTTTGCGGTGCGGACCCTCGGATGCGGATTGCGGACCCCA
Organism: Rhinella marina; assembly: GCA_900303285.1. Lineage (NCBI taxonomy): Eukaryota > Metazoa > Chordata > Amphibia > Anura > Bufonidae > Rhinella > Rhinella marina. The sequence goes on from ONZH01011070.1 coordinate 48,995, forward strand.
ATCAAGTGAATGGGTCCACGATCCGCATGCGGTGGCCTCACAGTCAGTGCCCGTGCATTGCGGACCGCAGTTTGCGGCCCGCAGCACGGGCACGGCCGGCACACGTTTGTGTGCATGAGGCCTAAGAGTGAGGAAACCAGGCCAGAGTTAGAAGAACAAACTTCTCTTTTTACTATAGTACAAAATAGGAGCTGTTGTACATACATCCAACATAGCAAAACTCAGTTCCAACTGTATACAGTGCAATTTGCTCCCAGATAACGATGGATTTAGGAAAGGATGGGAGTTATGCCCCTCCTTCCTCTCTTTCTTGCTAAAGTCTCTTTTAGTAGAATCTATGACAAGCAACTGTAAGCAACTGCAATTATGTCTTGAATGATATGACTGGCCGGGTCATTCCTTAAAGAGGTTGTCCTCTTTTTATATTGATGACCGATCCTCAGGATTGGGTGTGCTCCCAAGGGAAGAAAGGGTGCGCCCTACAGTCATTGGACGGCCCTTGCAAGTGCTAGAAAAATGCTCAAAGCTTCAGCACGCTGCCTTTATCAAACATACACCCAAAAAATGCCCCCTAAGTAACAAAAAACAGCAATAGCAAAAAAAAAAAAGGCTGGTGTGTCCCACATCTTCAGTAGACTTCCAACTAGCATATGGAGCTGGCGTGTTTACTAGGGATGAGGGAATCGACTTCAGATGAAACATCCAAAGTCAATTCGCATAAAATTCGTCTCAATACTGTACGGAGTGAGCGCTCCATATAGTATTAGAATGTATTGGCTCCGAAGAGCAAAAGTTATTACTTCACAAAGTCTCGCGAGACTTTGTGTAATAACTTCATAAATTAATTTGTACTGTAAAAAACCATTTCTCGAACTCGGGTTCGGTTCCAAAATGCTACTAAAAACATATGTGTGAACCCACCCTAAATATCTGTCCCATAATAGTGCTTTCTTTGTGTAGTGATATAGTGGTACAGATTTACCCCCACAGATGGACTTGAATAAATCGGTTGAATGGCCGGAAAATGAAAAGCTGTAGAAAACTCCATGGTGAATGTAATGTGTAATACATTTTATGATTTTCTAGCATATAAAAAGAAGCCAGGCTGAGATTTTTATTTCGTGTTTGATTGTAAGTGTAGAATAGTCTTGTAGACATCTGATAAAAAATTGTTTGAAAATGTAAAAAAATGCAAGTAGTGACGGTAATAAACCCTCTGCCATTAGTTCTCTGTGTGGTGACAGGATAGTTTTGTTTCATCTCGCTGAAAAACATTTACTGATTCTCAGGATTTTAATTCAATTATGTTACACCCATTACATTTTAACTGTGCCATAACCTAGCGAATGCTGTGTAGTTTTATGTCGCTTCAGGTAATAAAGTGCATCGTATTCATAAACTTACGTTGTCACCATGTAATGACTTGGAGAGAGAGAGATTAAAACACAGTAACAAATAATGATTTCGCCTTTCAGGAATTAACTATGTCACTTCCTAAATCAATTTCTATCAAAGTTGCCACCGTGGCAATTTCTGATCTGGAGCAATATTTAATGGATAGTGCACAGATGTATGAAAATATGTGGCAGGATATGTTAGAGCATGTTCACTAAATCCTGAACTGTTTCACGGACGCTGTAAAATATTGTAATATTGCAAAAATGGTGAACAAATGCTTACAAAGTAGAGTGGTGCTTCATGTTACAATGGGCCAGATTTACAAGGTCCCTTTAGACAGGACAGTTCATCAGGCGATTGTCTGGAAGAAAGCGTTCCTTCCCGAAAAAGCACCTGCTTGTCAGTGGAGGAGACTGCTTAATTTACATGCCGCGATCTCCTCTACATGGGGAGGAGTGATCACTAATGCCATCGCTCGTCCTCATACAGACTCGTTTGCTGCTGGCAAACAACGATTTAGATGACTGCATGAATGAGGTGATTACCTAATGGTCATCAGGTAATCGGCGACACCTTTACATTGCCAGATAATCGTTAATGAGCATTCCTCTGAACGCTCGTTAGCGATTATCTGGCGGATTCTCAGCCTGTGGTAATGGCTCTTTAGACCGGCTGTCTAGACCTGCACCAGATTTATCACAGTGGATCAGGCTGGGTGATAAATCTGATGCAGGGATAGACATTTTTCTCTGGCTCTATACCAACTATTGGTTGGCTTATTTTGAGAAAGATTTTTACACCAGAATTGTGGTGCAATTTTGGAGCAAAAAGTGCCCCTTTCCTGTGAAGCTCCGCACCCTTTCTGCTAAGCCTCACCCCCTTGTTGAGCAGATCAGAAAAAATTGTAGAAACTCTAGATGCACCAAATTATGCCACTTTTTAGACAAATGTTTGGCACAGAAACATTCGTAAATCTGGGCCAATATATTAAGCATACTATGGTTGCTGGGTTATTGTAACTTAATAGAGTTCTGTGGCGACATATATTGATGATCTTTTCCCCAGATAGGTCATTATTATCAGATTGGTGCGGATCCAGCACCCGACACCCCCACCGATTAGATGTTTCAGGCTGCTGCAATGTTGCAAACTGTACAGTGTATGGAGCTGGAGGCAGCAAAGAAAAAGGGGGTCAGTCAGCACATCCCAGTGCGCAGGTGCATGCTGCCATGGCTAGATATACAAAGGAAAAAAAAAATACAATGCAACAGCACTCTGCAAACCAAATAAAGTACAAAAATGCGATAGTTATAGAAAATATTCTGGTGCTAATGCTACGCTTATTTTGTAAATTTGAGATTCTTGGCAAATACATTTTGTACCAAATTATTTGGGCCTGTCTGCCAAACATCAAGGTGATCTCTGTAAGACAGGAACCTAACATTATAGATTCTACCTGTTATGTGCCAGAACGGCCACCATAAAATTCATGGAGTGCAGGCTCCACATGCATGCTGGGTCCACTCTGCTTTTTATCATTTTTGGTGCTTTGGTGTTTACTTGGTTTGCAGAGTGCTGTTGCATTGTATTTTTTTCCTTGGAGCTGGAGGCAGGCAGCTCCCTACACAGTGTAGTGGCTATACTGGGGGACTGCAGCTCTGCTCCCGCTCAAATGAATGGAAGCTGAGCGTTGGAAACTACTCAGTGTACGGAGACTTCTACTACCCCTCTGCACACTGTTCGCTTCTGGCGCAGCGGCAGCCCAAATAGTGGTAGGCAGGGGCGGACTGGGAACTTAAAGTGGCCCTGGAAAAAATACTAAGAGCGGCCCCATTTTGTAGTCGGGTCCAAATTGATGTAAAGCAGGGGCATCAATACCATATTGTGGCACATTATATCATCCCAACAGAGCCAAATACCACAGTCCATCACAAAATACCTCCCCAAAAACTTCCACTGGCCATCTGTGAGGAGGGCTCAGGTGGCCCCCTGGACATCGGCCCACCGGGAAATTTCCCTGTAAGGTCTATGGCCAATCCGCCCCTGGTGGTAGGTGGGAGCCTTGGGTGTTGGACTCCCACTGATCTGATATTCATGATTTACAAGCCAAAGACACTGATAATTTTCAGCATGTATGATCAGCTGCAATGTTCAGCCAAATACCATCTGTATTTCACTGGTAAAACATGTGTTTTACTAAGGGCTCATGCACACGAGCCACACGAGCAATTTGCGGTCCACAACGCACGGGCACTGACATTGGGGTCGCCGCATGCAGATCGCGGACCCATTCATTTGTTTTTGCACTTTTGATGCAACGCAATGATTACATGTTTCCTTGATGGTAACCATGGTTAACAGAAGAAGAAGATGACAGTAATTTCATACACCACCCCCTTTTAAAGCAACCAGTCTGCTATTTTAATTTAATCCGAATGATGGAGTGATATCACTGCCTTGTACTCACTAAGATACAGCCTACGTATATGTATTGCAGAGACCCTGTTGTGCTGGCATTATAATGCGCAGCCGAAAAGTGCAAAATGAGACCGGGTGCTGTGGTCCACTGCATACTAAAGGCAATTAGTCTACCAGGGATCTTCCCAGTGGGTTGCATTGCCAATCCACCTCTGATTTTATGCCAGTTTCTGTATAATTCATGCTACATTTTTGGGGCTGTGGGAGGCCAGGATTTTTTCCCCTAAAGTGAGGAAATCTGACTTCTACCTCACAGGTTTTTTTTCCTTCCTCTGGATCAACTTGCAGGGTAACAGGCCGAACTGGATGGACAGATGTCTTTTTTCAGCCTTATAAACTATGTTAACCTCCCACTAAGCTTTGCCCACCTTTCTGAAAGCACCAAATGAGGCATAAAAAGGAAAAACACAAAATGTTGCAGTTTTTGTTTAAATTGTACTTGTACAAAAATATGTGGCTTTTTGGTGCTACTTTTGTGGTGCATGAGACTTGAAAATTCCCCCCATAAGTCATTTCTATAAGGCAGATCTCTTGCGCTGCTGTTGTAAAATCTCTCACAAGATGGTTGCCCTCCTAACCATATATAGAATATACAATTACAAAAAAAATACTATATTTCAAAGCAGATTTTTTAATTAGAACAAAAATAGGTAATAGATACATTCCCTTAAAGGGAAGTTTTAAATTACAATATGGCAAAATAGCTGAAAAAGCCCAACCGGTAAATGGTTCTCTGCTTTGATTTCTGAGAAAATACAATTTCATTGTGTATTTCTCAGGTTAAGATTGGCACCATGTATCAGCATTCTTTGCTTTATTCATTCAGCGGTTTGTGCTGTACACTATAGCACTGTTCCTGGAAGCTATGTAATTCCTGAATAAGATGCTCTTTTATTCCATTCTTGCCCTGCACGGCCGAGCATCGCTATAAATCCTGCACGCAGAAATCCCCTTCTTCATCTTGTACACTGTAAGTAAACGTAAGAGATATATGCAACCTGGGAGAACACAAAGCAAATGTGAAGACATCGCTTCATCACTGCAGAAGGTGTCTAGTGTTTTTGCGATACTTAAGATTTATTACTCTAGTACTCTGTGGACTCTTTTTACACTACACTCCATTAAAAAGTGCATAGGACCAAGTCATTGTAAAAGGGAATCTAAGAAAATGATTTCTTGGATTGTGTTAAACATATTTTTTTACATTTTGGTGTTTTATTTTTGTTTAATTGCTAATATCACTTTCTTTTTTAATTTTGCATTTTTCACGGTGTTGATTGAGCCTTTACAATTAGTTCGTGCTTGCTCTCACATTTCACCTTGTTCTGTGGACACAAGGGGCAGGAGCAGGGCAGGATTACAATATTCTATTATCACACTATTGATGGGTTCCCCGGCCTCCTCCCGCTCTCTGCACAGACTACTGCACATGAAACAGAACATGCTCACTACTCACTTCACTAGAACTAAGGCCTCGTTCACATTTTTGTGTCTGTTTGACGTCCGTGAAAAAAATCGGTCCGTGTTTCATCCGTGAAGATGTCCACGATGGATCTGTGTTTGGTCCGTGTGTCCATTTTTGCTCTCTTTTTTGACGACAAAATTGATTTCAAGAGCACTTCCCAGCAACGATTTGTGAAGCACAGGTGCCACCCATGTTGTGTCCATGTTTTTTTTTTTTTTTTGATGGATCCAAGACTAGAATCGGCATGTTTGGTCCATGTCTATGTGATTTTTTTTTTCCACTGACCTACGGCCTGTAAAAAACTGCTGATGTGTGACCAGACGCACTAAAATCAATGGGTATGTGTGCTGTCCGCAGAAAATGCAGACATCACTTGAAATGTGAACGGAGCCTTAGGGAGACATTTTTGTGCAAGATGTTGACAGATCTGGGATCAGTTGTATTGTTTTCATTTCGATGGGACTTAGATGTTCATTGCTTACAGTCTTCTTCAGTTTCATCTTGAGTTTTATAATCATTATGATTAAAAAACAAAAAAGCTGATCCAAACTGATAATTGGGCTCTGGTCACTTCTGATTCGGAGGCTCTGTAACAGATTCCATTAAAAATTCACTACATACTGAGCAATTTTTTTTCTAGTAAAATGAACGACACCATGATGGAAATCTAACATATAGTGGGTTCACTGGCTAATGCTGGTTTCTTCGTATGATGCATAGTGCACTGCCTTTTCTTTTGTTTGTTCTTATGATGACCATAACAATGGAAGGTTATTGCCATAGAACAGAACAAAAATATTAATAATAAAAAACCATACTGAACCCCAACATGTGAACCTGATTCATCCATTTCAGGGCCAATGCTCATCTAGTGTGCAGGTAAGTTTTGGAGAATTCCTTTACTGTAGCTGTGATTGCACAGTCCCTTCTATTTGACATTTTGCTAAGTAACTTAATTATCATTACCTAGGAAAGATCTTATTAATGGTGTTATTGACACAGTCCACCACCCTTGGGAATAAAAGCGGAGCATGTAGATTAGGATGGGAGACAGCTGAGAAAGATGGAGAGAGGGATGGAGTACAATTAACATTGATCTCCAGCTTCTATTTTTGAGATTTTCGCTAAACACTTAACAGACTGGTGATTTACAACTTTTGACCTCTCTGACAGACGAATCAGTGGAAGACCCAGTATAAATCAGAGACGCAAGCCTCTTGTGTGTGCATTAACATTCACAGAGAGTGGATAAAACTTAGCACAGAAAACAAGGGAATGAACATGCTGTACGACAAAGGTCACCACATGTAGCAGTATCATCCTGTGTAGATAGTTCATATTAATCATTCTTCATCTTACATTCATTTTACCTTGAATTCTGAATATATGAAAATGGAAAACTAGGGTGAGGCACAGGAAAATTAAAAATAATATATATATGGATTTTCTTTAGAATAGGCCATCAATGTATGATGGTGGAGGGTCCTAAAGTGGAGCTGCAAGTATAGTGCATGAACAGTGTGTTCCAGAAACTTATATTTCTGGATTGCACATGGCCGTAAGTGTTTTGTAGTTCGCAGATCGTGAATCCTACAAAACACGGGTCCTGGCCGAGTGCATGCCGCCATTTATTTTTAAACTTCTGTAGAAATGTCCGATTCTTGTCCACAAACCGGACAAGAACAGGACATGTTCTATTTTTTTTGGCAGGGTCCATGGAATGTACGTGTGGATACAGGCAGCACAGTGTGTGCTGTCTGCATCTTTTGCGGCCCCATTGAAATGAATTGGTCCACATCCAATCTGCAAAAAATGCAGATTAGATGCGTACAGAAACTTTGGCCATGTGCATGAGCCCTTAGGTTGAGACTTGTGGACCACGGGATCCTCCCATGATCCCGGTTCTGGCAGATTAACAGGGCACAGCCAAAACAAGGAACACCATAGGGCAAATCCATATGAAACTAATAGGGAAGGAGATACGTGGCTGCCAGATTGCTGAAATGACAAAAGAGCAGAGCTTGCAAAATAATTAAAAATAACGTGTACATATTCTGTATAAGAGGAGGGCGAGCTCTCAGAACCAGCATCTCTGGTCTTACTGTACAAACACGTACATTAACTTTTAAGAATTTTACAAATACTAAAACAAATGGTTTATTGATGTGCAAAAATGTATGATTGTGCGTGGTCCAACTGCCAGGACCCAAATAGATGGTTAAAAAGCGTTAGTGAATCTGGATGCAGAGGACATTTTGAATGGAATTCTGCAGAAAACCAGGCGTAATTTCATTAGTCATCCTCAGTAAATAGTAGTGTGTGCATTTCTGCTGCGGTTATACCGGGTGAGACCATGTTTGTATTCAGTGGGACAATTTTTTTAATGCTCATGCTATGGATTAGCAATAAAGAGAGACACAAGGCAGTTGAACCTTCCTAACAATCTTTATCAAGCAAACAACCACATTCTGCCTTTAATCCATTAGCATAATGTCAATGCTCATTAGATGCCATTGGGACTTCTTAGGAAGGTCATAGGAAAGGATAAACCAGAATCTATGGCAGACGCATTATGTTCCTGCTTTCCTAGAAACTAATGATATTGCTCCTTTAAATTTAAGCTAGCAACTATGCACCTTGTATATTGCATCTTACACATGATGACTTCTTGTACCTTACTGGTTCCCATCTATTATGCTAGACTTACTGGCCAGAATTTGTCCAGTTGCCTATGCTGGGCCAACAAAATATTTTTTCTGATAGAGGCTAATAAGGGTGCTAAAAAAATGATTACTTTGGCATATACAGCAAAAAGTAATGGCTTTTTCCATAAAAAGGGACGTGTTAAAACTTGTGTGCAACAGAATCAGCAGTCGGAATTCCTTCTCAGAATGCACCAAAGCATGAAATTCATGGTATGTACCAAGCATTTTATGTTTTTTTTACACAAAAAAGGGGCATGAATAAATGGAGAGGAGGTGGTGTCTGAGAAATTTGTCTTTATCTCATGTGCCATTTTAAATTTCACCCAATTTGGAATTTTTTCCCACTTCCCACTACACCATATGCAATATTAAATGGTGGCGCTGTAAAGTACCACTTGTCCCACAAAAAAACAAGCCCTCATACAGCTATGTGAACAGAAAAATAAAAAAGTTATGGCTGTGTGAAGGCAGGGAGCGCAAAACGAAAACAAAAAAAAAAACCTCCGGGAGTGAAGGGATTAAAGAGGACCTGACACCTCTTCTGAAATATATTTTTTTAGTAAATAGTTGAATTTTCAATACTCAAACATCTTTTCTCCTAAGGCCTCTTTCACACTAGCGGCAGCACGGATCCGGCAGGTGAAGGGTGCCGCCGGATCCGTGCTGCCGCAGGGACATGTGTGGGGCCGGAACCGCGCCCTGGCCCCACACATGTCACACAGTACATACACACACAGACACACACAGACATATACACATACAAATACACATACATACTTACATGCTCCCGGCAGGTCTCCACAGCGCAGGAGGAGCAGGACGGCGCTCACATAGGACGATTCCCCACAGTGCCCTCTGCTGGGCGCCGGGTGGAATCGTCCTATGTGTGCGCCGTCCTGCTCCTCCTGCGCTGTGGAGACCTGCCGGGAGCATGTAAGTATGTATGTGTATTTGTATGTGTATATGTCTGTGTGTGTGTGTGTGTATGTCTGTATGTGTGTGTGTGTATGTATGTGTGCAGGTGACGGATCCGTCATGAACTCCATTGAAAGTCAATGGAGGACGGATCCGTTCACCATTGTATCACACCAAATGGATCCGTCCCCATTGACTTTCATTGGGGGTCATGACGGATCCGTCTTGGTGCGGATGCCTGGACCGGAGAGCAAACCGCAGCATGCTGCGGTTTGCTCTCCGGTCTGAAGATGGAACGGAATGCTTTTAGGAGCATTCCGTTGTCTTCAGTTCAGTTATGTCCCCACTGACAATAAATGGGGACAAAACTGAAGCGTCTTATTCTGGTATTGAGCCCCTATGGCGGAGCTCAATACCGGAATTATAAAACGCTAGTGTGAAAGTAGCCTAAGGCCAGTTTGACACAAGCAGTCCAGGAAGCACTCTTCTGTGTAAGGACAGTATTTCCTGGGCTGAAGGCTGCTCCTCTGATGGGAACTTACAGCAGTATAATGATTTATGTGAGTACAGTACAGAAGACCCACGGTCAGGCAGGAATATCACAGTAATATCATTATAATGCTGTGAATTCACATCAGAGAAGCAGCGTTCAGTCTGGGAAATACAGCCCTCACGCCGAACGTGTCTTCCAGAATGAATACATTCTTTTGAAATTGGCCTAATTTTGCAGTTTGCTGTTTCCCTATCATTTCTCCTAGAAATGTATTAATACATTGACAACTGAGTGTAGTCAGCTGGGAGTGTGTCCCTGAACAGTCTGACACTGTCCAATCAGTGCTGTCAGAGTGATTACGCACTTTTGACCAAGTTGTCAATTTATTTATTCATTTCTAAGGGGGGGGGGGGGTGCAATTATTTAAAGGGATTATCCAGGAGTTTAAAATTGATGATCTATCTTTAGGATCAGTCATCAATATCTGGTCTGGGCTGATCAGGTTTTTGAAATGGCCGTGGCCATGTGGCTTCTATAAAGCATATCTCTAAATGCTAAAACAGCTCAAACAAGATGGCTGAACCCATAATCATGTTCAGGAAACAGAATAAAACAACTACAATCAGAAATGATGAGAAAAAAGGATATGTCTCCCTGGATTGTTTTATCTCATAGAAAAATGATAAGTGACACATTCCCTTTAGTATATTTTTGTTGTGTCTTTTGAGGTAGTTTCATGCATATGGGGGATGTATTAAGCCCTGCACTCTGGAATTCTGGCTTCAAAAAGTCACAAAAGTGGGATTTTGTGACTTTTTAGGCTTGCACAGTTTGCAACTTTTTGTGATTTTGACACCGCTCACTCCAATTTTGAAAAGTCGTCGCGGTTAGCTATTTTTCTGAAATGTAGGCCAGATTTTAAAAAAATTAAAATGTGTTGCCTTTTTATGGTATTTCTAAACCATGTATTTTTTCATATTGACCTACAGAAGAAGAGACATCAAAGGGGGGTACATACTTTCTGTAGAAAAGTCACAAAGAACCCTAACCAAAACCTAAGCTGTCAGTATAGCAGACCCTAGAGTAACAAGTTACCCTCCAGGGCCACTTCTACACAGTCAGTATTTGGTCAGTAATTATAGGCCAAAACATGGAACCATATTTTTGTATGGGCCATTTATATGTTTATATAGGTTAATCATAATCCTCCTCCCCTCCTAAGGTGCCTCTTTTCAAAATGTGTCTAATTCTTTTACCTGATAAGTAAGACCCTCCATGCTCCAGTTTAGTCACCTAGGACATCCTTTCAGGCCACCAGCGTTTTGTAAAGTGGTAATATTACGTCCCTGTCCTGGGGGCCCATGCCTCTTTTAATACAGATTTAAGAAAAGGTATACAATCCTGCAATTTTCACACTGGCCACTAGGTAATAATAGGTAATGATTCCTTGTTCTATACAGGTAACTTTTCAGTAGCTATTATCACCACAGGCAGAATCACAATGACAAGTATCACCTCTGTATAGATAACACAGAATCCACATTCACAATAGGTGATATCACCGCTTATCAGCTCCCTCCTGACCTCTGTACAGGTCACAGAGCATGCCTAGAAAACATCTAAATCAGTTAGGTTCCCTACTGTCCATTGTATCTATAGCCCATGTGGTTGCTCTCTAAGAACAGTAAGTCCTGGTATAATGTAGGCCTAGTGGTATTGTGAAATCTACATGAATTTAGGCTTTATATTTAAATATAGATAATGACATGGATTTTTTTAAAATCACAAAATGCTAAAAAACATAACTTTATTTAAACAATATAACATTCTCTGATGCACGTGCCCTTTAAACTGCAGCAATTTCTATAAATCCACCCCATTGTTTTTCTAGCCAGAGTCTTTGGCTGACCGTACACATAAGATACACTCATTCAGCAACTGCTATCACTCTCGATCCCCCCTCATACACATGCCTGCACAGATTGGCTGTGTTCTTAGGAAGAAAGGAGGGAATCGTCTGGCAGCAACTTATTTACCCAAGAACAAAAGGATCTGGCATTTGAAATCCACCTGCCTCATCTGTATCTCCCCTTACATCTGTCTTTGGTAGTGTTGAGCGAATCGAAGTATCCGAGGTAGACTTTGATCCGAATTTCAGGAAAAATTTGCTTTGCTGCGAAGCCGAATTTCCTTGCTCTTCGTTGTAACAAATCAATTTTCCCTGAAATGCCAATAAAAACAAAAAAATACATACATACTCACCATCCATTTGCGCGGAAACAGGGCGATGTGGCCATCTTGATTTGAAGATACCATTCTAGATGGCCACGGCGGCTTCTACGCAATCAAATGGATAGGGTGAGAATATATATATTTTATTAAATAAATTTATATAAAATAGCCCTCAATGTTAATCTCTGAGAGGTTCAGTGATGGGGGGCGGTGCCATTGCAGTTTCCTGTCATTGCGCCCGCTACAGACAAAGAAATGCACTTTGTGATTAAGTCATTCGCCACGAAGTGAGTTTCTTTGTGAAATTCGGCGAAGGAGCCAAATAGAATTTTCCATAACTTTTCTCATCTCTAGTTGTTGGAGAAAAGCTGGGAGTACACCTTATTAGGAGGTCGGGGGGTCCAACTGAAATTGGTGGGTTTGGTACATACATCTAATTTACAGGCCAGCTTTACTCTGCATACATTCAGAAACATACTAGAAATTTCTTTAACAAAACATGTTCCAAACATGTGAATTGGGATCCCATTCAGATGTAGGACATGGATGTGTCTATAATATTCCTTGTTTCAGTGTTGTGAAAAATGCAGGGTACAGAAGCAATGGAGGCGTATCGGATCTTCCTGCACTTCTGTAATATAGAAGGTGACCACACTGATCTTTACAATAGTACACCGATCCAGCTGGGGCGTAGCTATAGGGGGTGCAGAGGTGGCAGTCGCTACCGGGCCCAGGAGCCTGAGGGGGCCCCAAACCCTTGTGCTCCATTAGAAGACATCAGTATTATAGAAAGTGCATGCTGTTCAAGTTACACCTGTGGCTGGAGGGAAAGAATTTGGCATGGTGGGGGGGGCGGTGCCTTTTCAAATTTTGCCTCAGGCAGCACAAAGGCTATGTGCATCCCTGCCCCTGGCCACAAAACACTGAGGGAAGGGGGGCCCGAGCTGAACTCTTGCACCAGGGCCCATGAGCCTTTAGCTACACCCCTGCCATCCAGCATGGATTACCTGTGGAAAGTGGGTCTGCCCATATGGAATTCTGAAGTGTCCCATTACAATGAAATTTATGTGATTTATGTAGAAGAAATTAAACTGACAGCGAGGCAGACATGAACATTTAATGATGATAACACTGTCTAATATTCCATAACTGTCTATGATGCAGGGAACATGACATAACTGAGGTGTTTCATATAACATATATACAGATCTAAGTAGAGATGTATGTAGCAGTCACATTGCTGCAGCTGAAACACAGCAGGGGAACTGCTTACATCATATCTGCCCCCACGTCTCCAATACAAGATCAATACAGAATGAATATGCAGATTATTAGTCTTCTAAAGGCTCACTGACACAGAATTGACCGGCAGACTCTTCTAGCACTGCCCCCTGAATCAGAGCAGAGGTTGTTGATGAAGACACCAGTCGTCATTATTAGTTATTGATGGTGGCCGCTGTGCAGTTTGTCGGATGTCGATGGTTTCCCACTCCGTTCGGTTGGCAGCGAGGTCAGAGTGATCAATGCACAGCTGCAGCTGGTTGAAGGGGACCAAATCCATTCAACAGTTGATTTGGTTCCATTTTACCAGCTTTAGCAAAGCATTCAATCTTGAGAAGAGCGGCTTTCCGGTGACAGTAGACTATTGATGTTCTGTGTTCTGTTGAAGTAAGAGAATTAAGCACATTTTGGTATTACACAATGTAATAAGATATATGTAAGGTTTATGTTTATATATAGATTCTATGACAGTTTTACTAATGGTCACAGAATTGTTGCCAAAGGTTTTCTATCCTAGTAAATGGAAGCCTTATATTCTTATATTCTTAAAGGGGTATTCCCATCGCACAAATGTAGTTTGTATAGTTAGATATAGCCATACCAATATTATTACTAACAGAATGTATTTATATAAAATGTACCGTTTAGAAGATTTGCCTATTTCTATATCCATTGTCCCACACACATAAGTCAGGCCGTTGCCCCTAGTTACGACCACCGCAGTCATGTAGTAGTGGTGGTCAGCTTTCTCCTTTTCAAACCCGCTCTGAGGTAACTGCTGTATTGTGAACGCACATTGCATGAGCATGCAGAGACACAGCTTAGGGTACTTTCACATCTGCATTTTGGACACTACCAGTACAAAACACAATGGTCAGGATCCGTCCAAAACGCAGACTTTATAAACGGATCCTGCTCCATAGAGAGGAATTGATCTTGGAACAGGATCCGTTTCTCTGCGTTTTGGAAGCGCAGACAAAAATGCTACAACCCTAAGATGTGTCTCCGCATCCTCATACACTGTGCATTCACAATACAGCAGTTACCTCAGAGCGGGTCTGAACAGGAGCAAGCCGGCCTCCACTACTACATGGATGTGGTGGTCATAACTAGGGGCAACGGCCTGACTGATGTGTGTGGGACAATGGAAATACAAATAGGCAAATCTTCTAAATGGTACATTTTATATAAATACATTCTATTAGTAATAATATTGGTATGGCTATTATATCTAACTATACAAACTACATTGGTGAGATGGGAATACCCCTTTAAGTAACACACTTAAATATTAGGAAGACATTTAGATTCTTTCCTAATTGCACAAAAGATATGAGGAATAAATATCAGATCAATTTTTCAAAGGCGAAACTACAATAGTAACCAGTATATGTCCACGTCTGCCAATATCCAATATCTTTGACATACTCACCAGATATTAAATAGGCTATTCCATGATTGATGTAAAAAATGGGAACCAGACATCATATAGTACATGACCATACCTTTCTAACAAAGCAAGAACTGGTGCTGTACCTCACATGGGTTCAGAGATCTCCCCTATCACTACTCCAGTTCTTCTGCTGGATTTTCTTCAGTCTATCAGCACAGGGGTGGGGGGGCTGCTGCAGCTCTTTCCCTGTAACTGTCCCAGCTTCTAACAAAATATATGGCTGATGAGCAGGGGCATAAATACCATAGTGGCAGACCATGCGACTGCTATGGGGCCCAGTCATAGTTGGGATTATTCTACTGGAGGTGAAAACTTGGTCAGGACTCTACCCTCTATAGGAACAACTTTTAGCAAATGAGGCAGTAGAAAATGGCCCAAGGGTCTCTGTCCTGTGTGGGGGTCTGGTTTGATCCTTGCTATAGGGCCCTTACTTCTGTATGGACGCCACTCCTGGTGAGAGTTGAAGACTGAGCGTGTGTGACTACCTCAGTGAAGTTGACAAAGAAATAAGGAAAAGAGCAAACAGCAGATGGGGCAATACAGATACATTTAATTAAATAGCTCAGTGGCTACACTACACTACATCCAGTTACAAAAGTATTCAGATACAGATGCCTGATTGAAAAATGTAGAATATTCTTCATGGGAAACCTCTTTAATGATAAAAATAAATCCTTCTTAAAAGGGAATTCCAGACTATAGATATTGATGACCTATCCTTGGTTAAGTCATGAATATCAGATTGGTATGACTCCTGATACCCTCACCAATCAGCCATTTGAAGAGGTCGTAGCACTCCTGCAAAGTCTGCGGCCTCTTCAAAGTGTGCCTGTGCAGCATTTCCCTTGTAGTGGTGGTGCAGTGTAATTACCCGGAGACTCCTTTCCCAGGTTATGACACTTTTTGTTAATATGCAAATTGGGGCTTTGATACAATGAGGATGTCACCAGTGCTCTTGTTGCCCTCAAACTCAGCCTCTTTCTGTAGCCAGCCTCTCCCCAACTGCTTTGCCGCTGCCTGGTCCTGTTAATCAAAATAGTGAGGGAGGACACAGAAAAGAGCTGAGTTTGGGGGCAACAAAAGCAATATTGATGTCCTCATTGCACCAAAGGCCTAAGTTGCATATTACAGAAACTAAAAACAATGCTTTACTTAGGTGAATCACAGCTATGTGTCTATGCAAACAGTTTGATAGAGAGGTCGATAGGGATTCCCCTTAAAAGCTATGTACACCTTTGCAGGCAATTTTAATTTATGATTGCATGTTACTCATTTTTGGCTAAAATCATATTTACCATTGGCCTTTATTAAAAAATATTGAGCCATTCTGTCTGTTTTTCTAATTGTGTGACTGGTGCTTTCACTTTGTGCTGGTCATCTAATAAACCTTATCTCTAAACTACTAAGAGATCATAAACACTTATTTGAGCCACATTCTTATCAGTAAGATAAGAGCTGAGCTATAATGAGTGTTTATAATGTCAGAGAGCAGAGATAAGGAGTCTGTCGGCTCCCCAGATGACGGAAAAGACAGAAAATACATAGGCTGCTACTAGAGCATCTCAGCTCTGTACAGAAAAAAGGATTCCATATTTTTAATAAAGACCAATTGAAAAAATTATTTTAGCTCAAAATAAGTACAATCCAATAATTTTAAATAAATTTCCAGCAAAGGTTTACATAGCCTTTAAGGCTCCTTTGTGTGAAACCAGCCTAAATTTGCTAGGTTCAATGCTTGTGCATACAACCGTATTACAGCATCCAGGTTGTATAGAGCCATAATACAGTAACTACTACAGCTTTACTAAACCTCTGCACGCCTCCAATCTAATAGAGAATCCAACAGAAAAACAAATTGCAGAGTATTCTTTCAGATGCTATATCTCCAGGGTAATTTCCCCCAGGAACATTGCTGATACAGATGCGTAGGAACGGAGGTTGCTGCTTTACAGGCACCATACACTGTTCTGCCATGTACATAAGCTCTTATGGCTATATATGTATTGATTTCAGTTTCAGTTTTGAGGGGTGTTTGATTTCTCACACTTGTGCACTGCATTACATTGTACAACATTTTCTACTCCAAAATACTGTTGGCCGGCTACCAGTCTGCCAGACTTGATGTACATTACTGTAGGCTTATTTACCTTACAAATCAGCATTGCAGGGTGGAAGATTTCATTTATTCTGTAACTTTTTTATTATATTTTTGTTAGCATGGCAAATACATTTTGTAAAAAATTATTTTGACCCATCTGCCGGCGCCAAGGTGATCTCTGTAAGACGGGAACCTAACACTAAACGCTACCTGTTATGTGCCATACTGCTGCCATAAAATTCAGGGAACGCAGGTGTAAGTATAAAGCTGTAGCCTGCTCTACCTGCATTCATTGGAAGCCATCTGACACCAGGTGAGGTATAGTGTGGGCTCGGCATGCATGTTGGTACCTGCATTCCCTGGATTTAATGGAGGCCATTATGGCACAAAAAAATGATAAAAAGCAGAGTGGACCCAGCATGCTTGTGGAACCTGCACTCCCTGAATTTTATATATTAATACAGGTAGTATTTAGTGTTAGGTTCCCGTTTTAGGCCCCTTTCACACGAGCGAGTTTTTCGCGCGGGTGTGATGCGTGACATGAACGCATAGCACCCGCACTGAATCCTGACCCATTCATTTCAATGGGTCTGTGTACATGAGCGTTTTTTTCACGCATCACTTCTGCGTTGCGTGAAAATCGCAGCATGTTTTATATTCTGCGTTTTTCATGCAGCCCTGGCCCCATAGAAGTGAATGGGGCTACGTGAAAAACGCATTGCATCCGCAAGCAAGTGCAGATGCAATGCGTTTTTCACTGATGGTTGCTAAGAGATGTTTGTAAACATTCAGTTTTTTATCACGCGCGTGAAAAACGCATCTCACCCGGCGGAAACAACTGAACGCAATCGCAGACAAAACTGACTGAACTTGCTTGCAAGATGGTGCGAGTTTCCCTGAACACAGCCTAAACGCATCCGGACCTTATCTGTCACGCTCGTGTGAAAGAGGCCTTACAGAGATCACCTTGATGTTTGACAGACGGCCCAAATAATTTTTTACAAAATGTATTTGCCAAGAATCTCAAATTTACAAAATAAGTGTAGCACTAGCACCAGAATGTTTTCTATTACTATGGCATTATTGTACTTTATTTGGTTTGCAGAGTGCTGTTGCATTGTGTTTTTTTCCTTGTGTTTCTAGCCATGGCGACCTGAACCTGCACACTGGGATGTGCTGACTGACCCCCTTTTTTTTGCAGTTATATTAACCCACATATATCTGTGTACTGTTGTTTGTGAATATTTCATTAAAAAACTTGCAGACTTAAATCTGTCAGTAAACTGACAATTCCTATAAATTTCCCAGTGTGTTTTAAGCAGTTTATGTCAGATGATTTTATTGAAGAGATAGTGCTACTCAAAAACTTTAGTTTAGGACAACACCAGTCTTTAGAGGGGTTGTAAATATGTCTGATCACAACATAGGAATATCATAGAAGGGGATTCCTATTCACTAATCCCCCTCCCCTTATAATGCAGAGGGAGGGTAATAAAATAACATAAAATTTCGATGTTTTGTAATGATTTTACTTTTTTTACTTTTTACATTTCAATAAAGAATATAAAAAACTCTATTATCTTGACAAGAGAAACGCTTCAAAGAGGAGCTTTGAGGACTAGCCATGACCTTGTATTGCACAGGCACCCCATTGACTGCAGAGGGTGCAGTATAATGCAGCATCTCTGCGGGGAGAATGGGGACGAACCAGCTGCTTCCCTCCGTGATAACAACTCATCATCCCATCATCAAGGAAGCAGAAGAGGACAGGGGTGGCCCGAAATACATGACACCCTTAGGATGACAATTTTATGAAAGTAAAATTATAGAATTAAGAACTTTATGAATGTCCAAAAGCAAAGATAAAGAAAATATTTGTGTCAAGTAATAAGAATAGGAAGAACTTTTTTACGTGAATTCTATAAATTGTGAATATATAGATATAGCATTAATTCAATGTATCTGTTAAAAACCATGAATATTTTAGAGTAAATACCTCTGGTAATTGTATTTTTTTACCAGTGTAAAATGGATTACAAATCATCAGTCGGTAATAAGATGTAAAACACCTTTTGGATGTGGATCATTAATGCTTAGAAGACACTGAAAAGAGCAGATTACATGGGAGGAAGATTTACGATTCCCGGAAGCCTGATAACCAAATAAACTCACATTTCTAATAATTCACTTTCTTAGAAACCAGTGGAAAATGCAAGATTGGGACCAATGCTACTTCCTTGGCTATTTGCCATATGATATTATGAATTAGGTCAGGCTCGTAAAAAGCAATAAAAAAGAACTAGGGCACGTTGACACAGCGGAAACTTCATGCAGATTTTGGCATGTAATTGGGGCTAATCCTCAAACTGAAAATCTGTGACAGAAATCTGAGGATTTCTGTTGTGGAATTTTGTTATTTCAAATCAGCATTGGAGTTTTTCAATTTTCGTGCCATTAAGGGTGAATGTACACGATCAGGATTACGTGCGGATTTTGTGTGCGGATAATCCGGTCCGTAGGTCATGTACATTATATTCTATGACAATTTGAAATAATGCACACGATGCGGATTTTTTTAGTGCGGATTTTGACCTGCGGTGCGGATTTTACAATCCGCAGCATGTCAATTTATTTTATTTTTCCTGTCCGGATTTCATGAGGATTTTCTCCATTCACTTGAAAAAAAAAATCCGCACGCAAATCCGCATGCAAATCCGCACGCAAATCCGCACCAATTTCACTGAGAACACCTGTGGATTTCAGTGAGGATTGTCCGCAGATAAATCCTGATCGTGTGCATTTACCCTTAAACTGGAGATGTTTGTGGATGCAACAGATCAGTGAAAAATCAAAATTCTACTCACATGGATGAGCTGGGAATGTAATGACTTTAATCTCTAGTGGATAATAGAACCTGTTGTCGATGCCAGGGGTCTTGACCAGAGTTTCTTTGGCACTAATCTTCCATAGTAAGGGACCACCACAGTACTGTGGTTAGCAGTAAATCAGAACATAAGCAAAGAGGAGAAAAACAGCCAGTCACCTAGTAGTATAGGTAAAAACAGGTATATACTGTACATTCTTGAAACCGAGAATCTGCAGGGTTCTCCTAACCCTAGTGGGCCCCAAAACCAGTGAAATGTGGTTTACGCTACTGTACTGGATGGGTGGGGATACATTGTAAGATAAACCCTAGTAGTTAGACTCGTCTCCCCCCTCCTCCACTTACACATAAGAGAAGATTTGGCTAAACCCATGGTTTTGAAGGCACCTGCTGTCTATTTTATGTGTATAGAGGCCTTCTGACTCTGCCCCAGCAGGACAGGATTGAATGTATTGAATGTCAATTGACTGATCATTTTGTCCCGGCAGGAGGTACTCCACTGACATAGGTATCTGGTAGCTGCTTATTCCCCTCTTGACAAGACATGCACATGCGGCTGAACCAAGCGTGCCTGTATATGGGGAGAGAATACTAGTTCGACTGACTTTGTTGGTATTTTAAGACTCATTCGTCTCAGGCTATGTGCAGCACTTTTTCTAAGTCTACGTTCACGTACCAAATGTGAACTCCAGCTGCCTAATCTATCTGGATCTGGACGCTTTCTGCCATAAATTACAGATTTCAGATGGATAAAAAGTTGTGCACGCAGGACTTTTTGTCTGTCCGAAAGCAGCTGGATCCCTGTCAGATCCATTATAGTCAATGGACAGTGTGTGGCCCTGTTTAGACATAGTGAACATCGGCAGTCTACCGGAGTTCACAACGCATATTTGAACTGAAGCCTCATTCACACATCCATGTCTGTGCTCAAATCCATGAGCAGGTGGTCAGTGAGGCTTCCGTGAAGATGTCCGTGAAGGATCCGTGTGTCCGTTTTTTGCTGTCTGTGTTGCATCCATGTTTCACTGACACTAAACAACTGAAAAATAATTTTCAAAGCATCTCTTTTTAATGATCCATGAAACATGGATACAACACGGATGGCATCCGTGTTGCATCCGTGGTTTTCACTGACCCAGAGATTATAATTAGCGTGAGGGATCCGGGAACACGGATCAAGATAGGACATATGTCCGTGCTAAAAAAACGGAACCACGGACCGTGATGAAACACTGATGTCTGAACACACACATTCAAATGAATGGGGACGTGTGCTGTCCGTGGAGAACTGACGTGTGAATGAGGCTTTAGTCTTATCACTTTTTTTATTGGTGATCTAGTTACTTGCCGTTTGTAATCTTTTTATCATCTTTCTCTAATAGAAATCAGCTCTCCGTGCACAGACTTCCTGAGCTTACACACAGCAGCCAATCTGAACAAGAGGACCTGCAGTATAATGCCGTAACGAGTCATAGTGGCAGCATAACGGTGAGTTGTGTAACCGCATTATTCATGTAAATGCAACTGGCAGATGAAAGAACTCAATTCAAACAAATATTGAAGAACTGTAGAAACTACTGCATGTGAACATACCCTCAGACTACTATATTCACAAAGACCATAGGCCGCAGCAGCGGACAGGAAGAGAGACGAGAGACACCATGTCCGAACAGCTGATTGCCACTGGTGCCGGTAGTCGGACCCCCTGCCGATCTGATATTGACCTATCCTGAGGACAGGTCATCAATAGTAAAAGCTTGGACAAACCCTTTAAATGCAGATTTTCTGCAGTCAGTAACAGCTACCACCGAACAAAATGTATAGCAGGTAAAGATTAGACACGTTTTCAGCTCACAATTGGACATGATCTAAAAAAAAATATATATATTTCAACTGACTTTAAACCAGGGCTGGTCATTTAACATCATACTTACGCCCTAGCCATCTAAAATCGCCAACACTTGCATTATCGTTATATGCGTGCACATCTCTCCCCCTATAGACACAAGGCCACCTCTTTTTTGCCTACACATGGCAGACACATCCTTTACAAAGCATGTGTTTTTTTTTTGTTTTTTTTTAAACAGAGCAACAATTAAGTAGGTTTTAAAACATCTGCTGACTACATAATCCCATGCAGTGCAGTGCGCTCAGCATTTTTACACAGCTTTGGCTTCTAAATACTGCTTTATATGGCAAAACCCCAGCATCGCCGTAATAATCAATAGAAAATGAGACTCCATGAAAATGCAATATGTGTCCAATTAGTTATAATTGGAGCAAATGGTGATGTAGATAAACTGTTGAAGTAAGATGTATTTACATTGTTCATTGGGTGTACTTGGATACCAGCGCCGGCATAACATCAGACCTTCCTTCTCTGATCATAAATGATGAGGCTGTCCATGCACATATGTTAAAACAACCATTCTCATTATGTGGCCCAAAATTAAACTGTTTTTGTAAATTGCCTTCCTTATCACTTTCCTCATGCAGAGAATTGCACCAGTAGTTTTATGAGAAACTCCTGTCACAGAATCCATAAATGATGCTTTAAAAATAGCACAGCTAAGGACGGACACCATGACGGAAACCCAACAGACGCCATTGTAGCCAGTGCAGTCTGTCATGTCACTGAACCATTACCAGAGTCATTTTTGTATTTCTGTTCCGAAAAATAGAAAAGGAGTCTCAGTAGTCATAACCTGTGGGGTACTACATAGTAATAGGCACTCTGGGGCACATTAATTAAAGAAGAACTCCCGCAAAAATTTTTATTCTCTGACCTGTTAGAAAGGTGCATGATATAATCTGTAGTGATTGTCATTTTCTTATCAGAGGCTGAAATTGAGAGTTATCCCCTCTCTTCTTATTGTAGCTGGGTCATGTGACCTCCAACTGACCCAGGACAGCAAGCCAGTCACTTCTCTCTATTCATTCCTATGAGACTGAAAGTGAGAGGCTCCCATAGAAATACATAGAGAATTAGACTTCCTGTCCACACAAGTCTCTGTGTGAGTTGGTGGGTCTAATTCCTAGTCACATGACACAGATAAGAAACTTCAGGTTGATATAACTCAAAAATTCAGCTACTGGTAAGAAAATGACATTCACTACAGATTATATCATGTACATTTCTATCAGGACATGGAATAAAATTTTTTGCGGGAGTTCTTCTTTAAGGCTAGCGTTTCAGACGCCATCCTTAATAAATCCCTAAGCTGCCGACCCATCCCAGCCCATGCCACGCCCACTTTTTTAGGCCTGGTATCAGCGAGGAGAAGATTGCAGCGCAACTAGCTTATGCAGAATATGTGCCTGAAATACACCTAATATAAGTTGCCCTTAGACATGAAATCAGTTGTCTATAATTTTTTATTTCGGCCGACCAATGTTTTAAAATTCGATGTCAGATTTGTCTACTGAAAATTTCATCTGTCAGGTTCTAAAATTCTGTTTGTGGTCAGATACAAAAACGAGCACATTGTACATGGATTCCTCTGCCGCTTTAAGCTAGCCCCACAGAATACATTATTTTTTTAAACTGCCTCCCTCATCAGCCAGGTTAGGCCTCATGCACACGACTGTATGTAATTTGCGGTCCGCGAAAAACGGATTTGCAAAAAATACGGATGATATCAGTGTGCATTACGTATTTTGCGGGAACGGACCACCGGGCCCTAATAGAACAGTACTATCCTTGTCTGTGATGTGGACAATAATAGGACATGTTCTATTTTTTTTGTGGAACGGAAATACAGACATACGGAAACGGAATGCACACGGAGTACTTTCCGTTTTTTTTGCGGACCCATTGAAATGAATAATTCCGCATACGGTCCGCAAAAAAAACGGAACGGACACAGAAAGAAAATACGTTCGTGTGCATGAGCCCTTAATCTGCGGTGTTGCTGGTGGGATTGTTCATACAGATGATCCTTTGGGCAATTGATCACCACATATATGGTCGGCTTTACAGAAGTATTCTCCCCATATGTTGAGATTGTCCTAATTTGTGATTGCCACTTGCAACGAAAAAGCACAATATTGCAGTGCAATCCACTCTGATCTTAAAATCCGACGATAACAACTCATAATATCTATGTAAATGACAAAATGGCAACTAATAGAACATACAACAATTTTTTTTGTTGGATGCATGTAAATCAGACAGAAAAAAAGTTCTTTATGCCACCCTACGAGCAGCAACCCTGCTTTCCAGGAGCCATAACTTTTTAATTTTTCTGTTGACCTCACCGTATGAGACTTGTTTTCTGAAGGACTAGTTGTATTTTTTAATGGTAGCATTTTGAGATACATATAATGTTTTTTTTAGAGGGGGATATTTAAAAATGCAGCAATTCCTTTTTTGCTTTTGGTGTTTCCTATTTACGGCATTCATCATGTGGTATAAATGACGATAACTTTATTCTGTTAGTTTATTCAGTATGATGACGTTTTAGTTTTGCAAAATAAGAATTATCTTTCTAAAAATCATTTGTTTTCGGGTTTTATTCTGGCGGAAAGTGGACAAACTGTGTACATATGACTTTAATTAGTACTTTTTTTTTAAAGAGAGATGAAATGAGCCAAAAACAGCAATTCTGGCACTGTTTTTTTATTTTAATTTTTACATAATAAAATAAGGTTTTTCTTTTTTTCAGTATTTTATTTATGTTTAGATTGTGCTCTGTTTCACTCATAGATTTGACCATATTACCTTTCTTTAGCAAGAGTAATAGAAGTTACTGGAGCTGCGCTGAAGGAACCGGGCGCAGCCACTGACCAATGTACGGATCTGTGTAAGGGCTCATGCACACGAACGTATTTTCTTTCCGTGTCCGTTCCGTTTTTTTTGCGGACCGTATGCGGAACCATTCACTTCAATGGGTCCGCAAAAAAAACGGAAGGTACTCCGTGTGCATTCCGTTTCCGTATGTCTGTATTTCCGTTCCGCAAAAAAATAGAACATGTCCTATTATTGTCCACATCACAGACAAGGATAGGACTGTTCTATTAGGGGCCAGCTCTTCCGTTCTGCAAAATACGGAATGCACACGGATGTCATCCGTATTTTTTGCGGATTTGTTTTTTGCGGAACGCAAAATACATACGGTCGTGTGATCCCTAATTCTGGTGTCTGGTTCTGGCCGCTAATTGGGAAGGAGGTGGGCCAGGAGTCAGACCCTCTACAATCTTACATTGATCACTTATACTAAGAATAGGTCATCAATAAGTAAGTCCTGGAAAATCCCTTGAATATGTCTGTGCGCATGAGCCCTTAGGCTAGATCTATTCCCTGGTCCAGCATTACATTCATCCTTTGAAGAGTTCTCACATATGTATGTCCCAGAACAGTGAATATTCCTGGTTCTTTAGCATTGATTAACTTCAAATAATAACACATGTGGTAAAATGTATACCGCAAGCGGCTTCTCAACTGTAAATCTCATGCAGTCGGCAGCCACGAGCAGCAGGGCATGTCTAAAAGGGATATTCCCATCTCAGGCAATGGAGGCATATTGGTAGAACTGAGCCGGCGAAAAGAGGGCACATCACGCATGCACCACTGATTCCATTCACTTCAATGGGGCAGACGGATATAGCCAGCCAGCGCTCGGCTATTTTCACTGGCCCTATAGAAATTAATAGAGGGCGGCTGCACTGTGCGGTGCACTCTCCTTTACATTGCCGGCTCAGTTTACAAGATAGGTCATATGCCCCCCGTTGTCTGAGAATGGAATACCCCTTTAAGTGCGGTCAATCAGGTGCAGTCATCACAACAACTGAAGGTTCCAGGTTTATCTCAGAAACTGATTTTCCCATTAACTTCTATTGGAAAATGAGATGCTGCGGTTCCTAACTTCATCATGACCACGCCGTGTGGCCATACCTCTACTTAAAGAAGAACTCCCGCAAAAAATGTTATTCTGTGACCTGTTAGAAAAATACATGATGTAATCTGTATGTAACCTGACCATGGCATCTGAGCGTGCGAAATTCCGGAAGCGCATGCATCCAGGTATGCTCTGGCTCCTCTGTTTGACAATCGGAGGAGCTGGAGCATGTATGTGGCAGTCCCTGTCATTGAGAATGACAAGAGGCTGCTGCATATACTGTAGTTTCTATGGAGCCCCTGCCTGTATAAAGTATAAAAATATTTATCCCATGCGGAAAAAGATGAAATAAAAAAAAGTGTTAAAATGGCTGATTCACCGGTTTTTATTTTGTTGCTTCTCCTCCACAAAAAATTAAATAAAGCATTATCAAAAAGTTGTACACACCCCACAATGGTATCAATGAAAAGTACAAATCTGCCCGCAAAAAATTAGCTCTTTGACAGCTCACATAACTACAAAAAAGTTATAGGGGTCAGACAATGACGATGAAAAAAAGAAAAGATTTCTTTTTCAAGTTTTTTATTTTTTTTCAGTATTAAAACTGTACATATGTGGCATCGCAGATTTGTATTGACTAGTGTTCAGCGAGCATGCTCGGCCGAGCATGCCTACGCTCGGGTCCGCTCGGTGTTTGGCCGAACACCGAGTGTACTCGAGCGCAATGCTCGAGTCTCTTCCCCGCACGTTTGTTCACTGCTATGCAGCGAATAAACGTGCGGGAGAGTACTGGCATTGACTGTAATGTTGATTTGTACACTAATGCCACACATTGTACGCTAATGTGTACGAATTTATATGCTAATGCATATGTACGCTAATGAGTACGCATTGTGCGCTAATGTGTACAAATTCAGTTAATTAGCATACTTTTACAAGTGAAAGGAGTAAAAGAGGAGAAGTCGCGATTCTGGCCTTTTTCTATTAACCAGACACCTTCCCCTCTTCCGAGCCGGGGGTGCCTGGTTTAGTCCCATTGACTAACATTATGCTCGTGTCCTCGGCCGAGCACTCGAGCAACCCCTAGTGCTCGGCCAGAGCACCCGAGCGTAGGAGCACAGAGGTGCTCGCTCAACACTAGTATTGACCTGGAGAATGAAGAGCACATGTCATTTTTACGTCATAGTGAACATCGTAAAAAAATTGTAAAACAATTTTTTTTCCCCAATTCCACCGCATTTTGGAAATTTTTTCCCACTACATTCTATGCAATATTAAACGGTGGCATTAGAAAATACAACTTATCCAGCAAAAAAAAACAAGCCCTCATACGGCTATGTGACTGGAAAAATAAAAAATAAAAAAAGTATGGCTATGGAAAGACAGGGAGTGAAAAATGAAAACGCAGACTTGGAAAATTGCCTCATCAGGAAAGGGTTAAAAGAAAATTATTGCAAAATGCCATGTTTTCAACCTAAGGTTGGAAATCAATAAATCAGACTTGCTGTATAAGTATAGGGAATATTTGCCTCCCTGTGCGGTACATGAACATATAGATTGGATGTACACTGTGAACCGCCTCACTCCTCGGCTGCAGGGAAGCTGCCGGGTTGTGTGCATAGAAATCTCCCAATGTGCTGACACTGTCTGAATCAAGGTCACAGTCAGGACAGGCTGCACGTTGTCAGCGAGGATGTGATGGAGCAGGCGCTCGGGCCGCTCTTCCGTCTTACAGGGCTGCTCTCCGAAAGCATGCAGCCCAGAGCCGAAGCACACCGCCACGCTGCCATGCAGGGTCTATGACATTACTACACTGTACTATCACAAGGCTGCTCTTGAGTATATCATATACATAAAGTGAATTACACTGTTAGATTTGCTTGTTGTATTTGCTGTTAACCATTTCATCTGGATTTAAGGTCCCAGGACTGTCAGTGTTACACATGAATTTTCTCCACGGACTGAGTATTATCTATGTAAGTAATAGGGGTCCTGTATGGATTGTCTCATGTATTAACCATTGTGTAGCGGCTGCAGGTTACCGACTCTGGAAAGCTCTATTACTAGACAAGCAAATAAAAATCATCATCACCTTCACTTATGTACCAGCAGCTTCTAACCTTTGAGGGAATGCAGGGGCCTTGAAGCATTAAGTGATTTTTTTTCCTCTCGTTGCTGGCAAAATTCTTGTTAGAAATGCATGCTTGTTCTTTATATAACTAGCATCTGTGATGTGAGGTTATCAGCAATCCGCCCATCAGACAATGGAGTCCACTGCACCCTGGCTGCTGGTTATCCACACGTCGACTGCACTGCAATGCTGAGGTTTTTCCCTCCTGCAATCAGACGTGCACATATCCAAGGCTGAGTCAGCACCATTGTCTTTTTTATTGGATGATCCGCAAATAACACTTTCAATTTATTTTAAAGTGGAGCAATTCATTAACCCCTCCCCCCAACATCTCCTGTCACCTCTGCCAAATGCCAGAAAGAGTTAAAGGTTTGCTTCCTTCTTGCCAATCACTTTAATGTCCAAAAAAGTCATTTGTTTTATCTGCAATCTGCAGTAATTGGGGGTGGGTGATGCATGTGTCGGTTTTCCTGAGTAAGCCCACCTTCTGCAGTATACCAGTGAGCACATTTCCATGTAGCTTTATCCTGCAGTACAAGTTTTACTCTGCTCAAAACAATGATGAAACTTGCTAGCATCTTCAATGGCTTCTAGGCTTTGAGAAAGTGGAGAATCAAATCTGGAAAGAAATAAATCTTCTGTCTGCACTTGTGAAAGAAGAGAAAATCCTATCTTTCCAGTAAGTCCTAGAAGAATAGCACATGGAGTCTCTGCGACCCTGTACTATAGATCCACTCTATGTGCCACTGTTTGGTGACCTTGTCATAACACATCCTAGGAGAGAATTGTCCAGTATTGTGATATACAATGTCACCATTTTATTTCTATATTTCAGCAGGAAAAAGTATCTGAATGAGCATTGATACCATGTAATATTTGCCTTGCAACAGCCTCAGAAGGAGAAATGCCTGTCTGGCCTCATATTCATGAGGGTGTAGGCAGGGGTGCACCACCAATGAGGCCAGGTGAGGTGTTCGCCTCAGGGGCAAGAGGGGGGAAGGGGAAGGGCCATGGGCAATGAGTGCTTTCATTGTGGCAAAAGGGTTAGCTGAAGAAATTGGAATGGGGGAGGGGCACAGTTTCAGTTTTCGCCTCAGGCAGCAGAAAGGCTAGGTGCACCCCTGGGTGTAGGGACCAATAAATCCCTGGTGATCACCAATAAATCAGGTAATCATAGTGAACACATTCTGAAAGGGTTTCCTGTGATGAGACAACCACTTTGGTGGCATATTGCTCCCTCTGGGACCTACACATATCTCTAGAACAGGGTCCCCAAAAGTGAAAGAGGGCGCACCAGCTCGGCTATTTCCAGAACTCCCGTAGAGGTGAATGGAGAGATGGCCGCTCTTGTGTGATGCGCTCTCCATTCACTTCTATGGGAGTTCCAGAAATAGCCAGGCACTCTCTCTTGGCTCTTTCCGGAACTCCCATAGAAGTGAATGGAGAGCTGCACGTGCATGGTGCACTCTCCTTTGCTTTGGGGGCCACATTCTAGAGATGAGGTGTGACCTGCACCTAGTGGACATTGGTGGTATATCCTACAAAGTACGAGATGGGCCAACCTCTTTAACTTCCTGGATCTGAAATCCAGAATGTGTTCACATACAGTTTCCCTTTACACCAGTTTTGATAAATCTCCCCCTTAGTTTCATTAGATTCTGTTAACAGTTATCGAAACTAAGCAAACTGCTTATAAAGGAAGTTACCAGTCTACATTGTTACAATAAATGAGTCACTCCTGTAATTTGTACAGATTTACGATCAGTGTATTTAGAGCAGCGGCTCACGCTGTGTGACAGATTTTATGCCTCTTGCCACAAGTTAAACACTTTTCTCTTTTTAAGTCAAATCTTTGTCTTAGTTTAGACGAGCATTTTTCTCCAGTAAATTGGCATATGACAATGATACATTTGGCTCCAAATTTGACTCCGCTAAACCACACCCACTTTTGAGCAAAAAAAGGCGAGATTAGTGCATGCTGTCATTCTTTTTGCTGTAAATACATAACTCCTAGATCTACGCAAAAATAGCAAAAACATTGCAAGAAAACTGGCGCAGTAACCTTTGTACATGTGGGCCAGGAGTAAGGATTCAATTTAATACTGTAAAAATGATACCGTATATTTAGTAGATTAAGGGCGTGAAAAATTCAGTCTATAAAGACATGCTGTAATGTTTTAACTACGAAAAAAAGATGTGTGTGCATGGTGTTCCTTCAAAAACAGTTTGGTCTATAATTTGAAATACAATGGCTTCTAGACTCCAATATAACATTAGTAACAGAACCCATCAACTATAACAAACCATTTTTAGTACCGTGTCCCAATATGTGGTAAAGGGACCATAAGGACCCCCTGCACCCCTTATACTTAGGCCCAACCACTAATCCCAAGAATGAGGATGTTCAGTTCCCTTTCCCAGCAGAGAAATTAATCATTTTCTTTCAGGCTTCTTTAACACTTCCGGCCGGCAGGTCTCGCTGCGTGCAACGTTTTTGTCCCTATTCTCAGCATATTTGCCAGATATCTGCTGGACCCTATTGTAGTCAATGGGGTCTTCCGGGAAGGCGGCAGTATCCGGCAATGCCAGATCCGGAGAACTCCGGCAGGCTGTTGTGATAGAGTTCCCTGTGAAACTAACCTAAGTAGGCATCTGAGCCTGACTGTTCAAACTTCCCATGCATTTCGGCATTCTGAGGCTGGCCATACACATAAGATAGCTGTTGTCTGAATATTACCCTGATACACATGGCTGCTCAGCCAAGCAAGCTCAGGTCTCAGTATAAAGGAAGGGGGGAGGCGAAGCCGCTCCTCTGGAAGTGGCTTATGCCAAGAATAAAAGTTTCGGGCAATCAAAATCCAACATGTCCATCAGAGGAAAATCAGGAGGCCTTATACACATAGCTGGTCAGCCAGTGCTGACAGAATTGCCACATTTGGCTGACAAATGTCTAATGTTTATGGCCTTTTAAAGGGATTGGGCAGTTTAATGGTTAATTTTAGAAATATGTTAGAACCAGCACTATAGTTAACTTACTAATAGGCAGGAACAAGAGCCTCTGCTCTGCTGACCCCATCATTGCAGCATCTGGCCTTGTGTCGGCAGCCGGCTCCTGTGTATTCGTAACAATCCTTCCCCCGACGTGGCTGCTGTTGGAGGGGAACGTCACTAGACCCATCCATCAGCGGCCTTCCTAGAGTAACACACTGCACATGGCTTGGATAACTAGCGCATGCGCAGTGACATACACCGTTAGGATTCCAACTTCCATCCTAATGTAATAATTATTATAGAATTGAGAAGAGAACTGGATCCGGCAGTTGCTCCTGTAGAAAGTGTTTCATACACTTGGGACACCTACGACTACCATTCCTGTAAGTGGTGTAGAAGAACATTGCTCAGCACAATAAGAAAATGATTTATCTATGTAGTGTACTTGTATATGCCCCTGCACGCACACCAGGCAGATATTATTATATCTTCTACAAGGTATGATATGTTTATGAATTCAAAAATAATTGGATGAGTTTTATGTCAGGTACGGTTGTCATAATCAGCTCCTGACCTGTTCTTATTAAGAAAGAAGGGGCTTATAGACCATAAAGATATAGGCATCACACTATGGAGCAGTACCAAACAGATTCATGACACCATTGCGTGCCTGAGGATGACGTTGTTTGCACACTGTTATATTTTGTAGAGCAGTCTACACAGACCTCACCGTGCACTTTATCTTTGATTCACTTGCTTCTTTATGAATGTGGAGGGGGAGGGGGGTCTAATAAGATCTTTAACCCTTTCCGCCTTATCTTCATTTAGCGCAGTATTGACTCTTATAGGATTGATTAGTGGCCCATACTGTAGAATGTTTTAACAGTTCCCTCAGTATACTTCTAGTGACGGCCGCTCAGCACTAAACCGCGGCTGCACCAGAGTCGTCGTGATGTAAGCGTTCAGAGGTATATATTCATCCCATTGATATCTAGTACAACCCAGAAAGCCTCCCCTCAGTATGTGGCCTTGTGTTACCTTTAGTATAGCAGTGATATTATAGTAATCCCACTGATTGTACCTGTAATGTAAATCCATGAACCGTATTCATACATCTAAATGCTGTCTGTGGAGAATTCAGTGCAGCCTTAGGGCTTGTTCACATCTGCGATGACTTTTCCTTTATTCTATTCTGCCAGAACAACAGAAAAATGGAAGAAAAACATGTCCGTTTTTATCCCCATGTGTTGGACCAGGTGCTTTTGAGCATCGGTTTTATTCAGTCAGTGGAAGAAAAAGTCATCTGTTCAGGACGTTTCTTTCCCCACCAAATACAAGGGCTCATGCACACGTATATTTTTTCTGCATCTGATCCACATTTTTTGCAGTCAGATGCAAATCCATTCATTTCAATGGAGCCTCAAAAGATGCGGACAGCACACTATGTGCTGTCGGCATCTGTATATCCGTTTCGTGGCATCCGCAAAAAATAGAACATGTACTATTTTTGTCCATTTTACGAACAAAGATAGGACTGTTCTATAGAGGGCAGGACGTCCCATTACGGAAAAGGCGGAACACGCACGGCCAGTATCCCCGTTTTGCAGAACTGCAATTTGTGCATTGCAAAAAACAGTGGTGTGCATGAGCCCTAACACATATATGATGGAACAGACCTTTCCGTTTCCTTTTAGCATTATACTGAATGTATGATGGAGAGAAGTGTAAAATGTTCTGAGTCAACCAGTTTTACACATTGTTTTTTTTTTCTGTTCTTTTGAATAATGGAAATGTGAACAAAGCCTTATGTCTTATCATTGGAGATCTTATAGAATTGTTTTCTAATTGCTGTTTATGCCACTTTCTGATAACTTTGTATAGGGTCACCAACCTGTATCTCAAGACTTGTAATTTTTCTAAATGATTTGAGTGTATTAATGGATTGCTTCAGGTGTATCTTGAGTTTCATTACAAACTTGCATGTAAATGTGTACAGTTTTGCAGCAGTTTTACCACTATCGCGCTAGAGACACAACTGCAGTGAAACCTCAAATAACCACACGTGTGTGCGTTCAGCATGCCTTCACACAGGGCAGAAACTTCAGCGATTGAAAATCATGTAGATTCCATCGTAATGAGGTTGGTTTAGCGGCAAGCACATGCATTTCTGCACGTCACATGAATGGAACTGATTTTCAGTCACAGATGCATCTGCAACAAATTCTGCTGTGAGAAGGCTCCCTAAGGCCACACGGGTGCAGGTGAACACACATAAGATCCACACGAATTTCCATGTGGATTCATGTGTGTTTCTGCAGCATATCTGCAAATCTCTAATTGTGGATTTTCGTGCAGATTTCATTAAAGAAGAACTCCCGCAAAAAATGTTATTCTCTGATCTGTTAGAAAGGTGCATGATATAATCTGTAGTGAATGTCATTTTCTTATCAGAGGCTGAAATTGAGAGTTTCCACTCTCTTCTTATTGTAGCTGGGTCATGTGACCAACTCCCTGACCTCCAACTGACCCAGGACAGCAAGCCAGTCACTTCTCTATTCATTTCTGTGAGACTGAAAGTGAGGCTCTCATAGGAATACATAGAGAATTAGACTTCCTGTCCACACATAAGGTGCTGTGTGAGTTGGTGGGTCTAATTCCTAGTCACATGACACAGATAATAAACTTCAGGATGATATAACTCAAAAATTCAGCTACTGGTAAAAAAAAAAAGACATTCACTACAGATTACATCATGAACATTTCTAGCAGGACGTGCAATAAAATTTTTGCGGGAGTTCTTCCTCCAGGCTACATGCACACGATGTATGTTTTATGTGGTTCACAAATTGCGGATCCACAACAAAAAATGGATGACATCTGTATTGCATCTATTTTTTTTTTTTTTGCGGATCCATTGTAACAATCCCTATCCTTGTCCCTAAAACGGACAAGAATAGGACATGTTCTATCTTTTTTGCGGGGCTACGGAACGGACATACAGATGTGGATAGAACACGATTTTGCGGACCCATTGAAATGAATGGCTCCTCATCCTAGCTGCAAAAAAAGGACACAGAAACAAAATACGTTCGTGTACATGAGGCCTGAAAGGGTGAAATCCACAGCTAAAACCACAAACATAATTGACATGCTGCAGATTTGGAAATCCACACGGCAGGTCAATTTCCAGACAGAAACAATCTGCAAAGTGTATATGAGATTTGTGTAATTTCACTGTATTACCATGCGTTTTTTTTCCTGCAAGGGAATCCACACTGAAAAACAGCACATATTCCGTAACGTGTGCAAGTGGCCTAATGGTGCGGTTCTCTGCTGCGCCATTTCGGCCCCGGGTGAATACAGTGTTATAAAAGTAAAAATATAGGATCAGTAATCCAATTTAATCAGTAATTATTAAGTAATCAGTAATTATTGTATACCAATTGTACTGCACTTTCTTGTATGGTATAGATGTGCTTCATAGACATATTTCCCCCTCCATCAGTGAGATAGGCAGGATATTGCCAGCAAAAGTTACAGACTTTACCAGTATGATATTAATAGAGTCTTAATTAAAGTTTTATCATAAAAATTTCTGCAACTTTCTAATAGATTTTGCTGGAGATTTATCGACTCTTGTGCACTAAACAGATGTACGTTTGATACATTAATCAGCAACGCGTGCACATTTAAGATTTTAAGATATGGGATACTTTCTGCTTTCATCTGTTGTGTGGATGCAAAAAGCCCAATAAAGGAGTATTCCAGAATTTTAATATTGATGGCCTGTCCTCAGGATAGACTATTAATATCACATCAGCGGGGGTCTGAAATGCTGCGCTCCCACTGACAGCCGTTACCTTGTAGCTCTGGCACCGGACGTCAGCGTCAGGACTACACAGCTCCTTCCATTGTGTAGTGGACAGAGCAGGTAATTGTAGTGAATCAAGGTAGAACTAAGCAAAACATGCATGCACATACCTGCAGTTTGTGGTGCCTATTTGTATTCATAATTCAACAGTGTTATTCATTAAAGAGCCTCTGTCAGCATGGTCAACTCTATTAAACCAGGCATACTGCCTGGTAGGGTTGATCATGCTGATTAAAACCATACATTTTTTTGCTGATGTCTAGCCCTGTCAATCAAGGGGAGGGGGGAGTGTGCAGAGCACAGGGGTGTTATAAAAGCAGTGCTCCAAGGATTCAGCCCCGCCCCCTGGTGCTCCAGATTTTCATTTGCATATTAATGAAACACAGATATCTCTGAAGCTGTTTAAGATACAGACAAAAAAAAAGGTATCGTTTTAATAAGCATGATCAGCAGTATGCCTGGTTTAATAGGGTTGATCATGCTGACAGAGGCTCTTTAATGCACTCAAAATCTTTACAAAAAAAATGACATCTTGAGATACAAGTTTTGGTGACCCTTTATGAATATATTAGACAATAATAAATTAGAAATTGTGTGAAGGTTCTCATGGTAAATTAGTAGTAATACATCAGAGCAAATGGATTTGTTGTATTTTCTCTTGAAGGCATTTCGCCAGTCATCGACTTTCTCAATTCTTGAGAAAGAAAACGTACAATGCTGTTCTAACACCTAATAGCATCAGTCATGTAAATTTCAATCAACTTCAATGTGGTTCTTTACCTCATGTTAATTCCGATAAAAAGATTATACTGACTGAAGCATGAGTCACCAGTATTTAATGCTGGAGATTTCTTGCACAAGTCACGCCTTCAAGACAAGTTGCTCTGACTTGTTACTACTGCCAAATTAGAAAATGCCTGAAACTACAATTCCCTAATAGAGGTTTAGAATTGGGAAACATTCATTTCACTGGGAGCAGAGCTGCAGTTACCAGCCCTGTCCACCGCACAATGGACGGACAGGCTTCCAGAGCTACAAGGTGACAATCAGCAGGGTTTCGGGATAAGCCATCAATATCATGGAATCCCATTTAAAGTCTGTGGAGAGTGAATACAGTTGCATCTTAGTCACCCATAATATGGATCTCAAGAAGAACTTGAGTTTTAGGCTTCATCCACACAACCATTTTTTGCGGATCTGCACATGCTGCCGCTACCCTAGAAAATGCCTATTCTTGTCTGCAATTGCGGACAACAATAGGACATGTTCTATTTATTTTGCCGGGCCACGGAACGGAACTGCGGTTCGGACAGCACACTTTGTGCTGTCCTCATCTTTTGTGGCCCCATTGAAGTGAATGGGTCCGCACCCATACAGTCATACAGTCATGTGAATGTCGCCTAAGTCTTAGGAAGTGCTTGACATAAATAGAAATAAAGGTGCCGTATGATCAGTCATTATGGATTATTCTACAGTCAGCCTAGCATTGTCATCCATGTGTCACATTTCACAACGCATAATCACACTGAAAAATGGTTTAAACATTTGTATTTCAGATACGCAGCTTCTCCACTTTGAATTTGCTGTAAAATCACCATTTTTTATTTTGAACTCTAATGCCATATACCTCAGTGTTAGTGACCATACATGTGTGCAGGGCTGCTGGATATGTAGTAAAGTTACTGTGAGATAAATACTAATGCAATACATGAAACACATAAATCCCCTCATACATTCTGATTACGGAAATAGTATATGATGCAGATATTAACCGCAATCACCATAGTATAAGTACAAAGAAGATGCCAGTATGCGCATTGATTCCTCTAAAGACTATGCAATCTGAAATATGGCTACAGCAGGGCACCATTCATATGGTTTTCATAATAGCATAATGCCAGACTGTTAGAGGTTAGCAAGAGTATTGGACTTTCAGAAACACAGGTCAAAAAACGAAGAGTCAGGGATAGAAATTCTAGCTTACCATGGTGCACCAGTGGTCGGATGCTTTTATTAGACTGGATATTTCTTTAAATTAATTTATTTTAATAGTGGAAATAGAACCATCTAGTGTTAATTACAATAAAAAGGAAATCGGCTTGCAGAGTGTAGATCTTGTGTTTGTTTTGGCACCATGGTGTTTTCATAAAATAAGGAAAAAAATGAAATGTTATTATTATTATTATCATCATGATTGTATTAGTAACTGTATCACTGCTTCAGCTATTTACTAAACTACATCCAGTCCTTTATTCTTTGCTACTAATTAGATTATTTCTTTAAAGAAATAATTATTGTGCAAATTAGGGATGAGCGAATCGACTTCGGATGAAACGCATAAAACTTTGTTTCAATACTGTACGGAGTGATACTGTCTTTGATTTGTGCCGGTGCGCCTTAGTTGAAATGGCACACAGTAATAATGAATTTGGCACAAGTGCGATACGGTTTACACGTATATTTTATAAAGTACGCCTGGGGCTTGAATGTCACAGAAGATAAATGAGACTTAAAAGTGTTCTAATCTGCAAACTTGGCCTTAATTCCAACCCACATTTGAGAGTGGAGTAGGGTGACGCTGGAGGTCAAAAGTCGCAAAATGACATGCACCAGCTCTTTCTACATTTAAACGCCAGAAAACTGGTGTGCCACATTTCATAAATGTCCATAGCTTAAGAGTACGGTTATGAACACATTGGCAGCGATCAATGAGACCTGTAAAATGCTGATAATTACAATCATTATCTGCGCAAGCTTCAGGAATACAGGAATTTACACGTGGCTGACAACCCAATCTAAGAACTAAGAAAAAAAGGGGATTTCAGTCAGCACATCCCAGTACGCAGGTGCACGTTGCTATGGCTAAATGCACAAGGAAAGGAAAATACATACAATGCAACGGCACACTGCCAACCAGATAAAGCACAAAATGCCATAGAGATATGAAGTATTCTGGAGCTAATGCTATGCTTGTTTAGTAAATTAGAGATTCTTGGCAAATATATTTTGTACAAAATTATCTGGGCCCGTTCACCAAATCGTCAAGGTGATCTCTGTAGGACGGGAACCTAACACTATTTCCTACCTGTTATGTGCCAACCTTGGCTTCCGTATAATCAGGGGGTGTTGTGCATTTAGCCATAGCAACGTGCACCTGCGCATTGGGATGTGCTGACTTAAAACCCCTTTTTTTTCTTTGTAAGTTTGTACTGGAGGTGTGGATACTCCATTTAGTCATGCACTCCTGACTATCCCCGTCTGCCCCATAGGCTGATTTTAATGAGTGTAACTATAAAGCCGAGTGGGCTCGGCATGCATGTTGGTAACTGCAACCCTGTATTAGTGGAGGCCTTTGAAGCACCAGAAATGGCAAAAGGCAGAAGGGACCCAGCATCCATGTGGAACCAACACCCCCTGATTATACGGAAGCCAAGGTTGGCACATAACAGGTAGGAAATAGTGTTAGGTTCTCGTTCTACAGAGATCACCTTGACGATTTGGTAAACGGGCCCAGATAATTTTGTACAAAATATATTTGCCAAGAATCTCTAATTTACTAAACAAGCATAGCATTAGCTCCAGAATACTTCATATCTCTATGGCATTTTGTGCTTTATCTGGTTGGCAGTGTGCCGTTGCATTGTATGTATTTTCCAATCTAAGAACTGTAGGCTGCCATGCTTCTCAAACCACAAAAAAAACCCTGAAAACATTTGCATCCCTTTTGACATAATTCATTTAGGCTCTTTTCACACTGCCTTATTGCTGTCCATTTTACACCAATGAGATCTGTTGTCATTAGCGAAATATTCACCTTTGACCGAAGGATGGCCCCCTCTGGCGTTATTACTACTGCTGAATTTGTATGTCCATGCATGTGAAAAATAGTATCGCTAGGGGGCTCCATCCTTGCAGTCAAAAGTGAATATCTTTGTAATGAAGGATCCAATGTATTATGTATTAATTGTCAAAATGCCTAAAATAATATTTTCTGCAAAATTAAATATAAATGTTATGGTGGTTCAACCTCTTTAAACATATATGCCTGGAAAAGCTCCTGTCATTTCTGTTAAACGGGGGCTCAGTAGTGGCATCCGTCACCCATAGAATATTATGATAACTGTTTACATTTTTATATGATGTATCTGGATGAAATGGCACATTCCATCCAGCGTAAAAAAGCCAAATGGGGGCCAAAATGACCACTGCCTGATCAGTGGGGTATGCACTTTAAAGCGGTTTACCAAGACTTATATACTGATGACCTATCCTCGGCATAGGTCATCAGGATCTGAATGGTGGGGTCTAACACCCGGTACCCCTGCCGATCAGCTGTTTGAGAAGGCACCAGCACTTGCAGTAGCTCAGCAGCCTATTCTCAGCTTTCTCTACGCCAAGTGATGTCATGTTCATCAGTCACATGGCCTAGGACCGTGATGGCTAACCTCCAGCACTCTAGCTGTGGTAAAACTATAGAAATGAATGGGGCATGCTGGGAGTCGTAGAAGCACCATAGCTGGAGTGCCAGAGGTTAGCCGTCAGTGGCTTAGGAGCATCTCAGCTCCATTGAAGTAAATGGGGCAGAGCTGCGATACCAAGCACAGCTGCTATATAATGTACAGCGCTGTGTTTGGAACAACGCTGCCTTCTCCAACAGCTGATGGGCGGGGGTTGTGGGTGTCGGACTCCCACCAATCAGATACTGATGTCCTATCCAGAGGATAGTACTTTAGTATATTAGGCTACATGCACACGACAGTGAAAAACAGACATGTGATGTACAGCAGTTTTTTTGACTGTCAGTGAAAAAATAAAACATGTTCTATCTTGTCCGTTTTTCACTGACATACAATTGAATGGGTCAATTTTTAACATCCGTTTCTCAGAAAGGCATCGATGAAAAAAACATCCGTTAAAAATGGACTTTTTTTTCACTGCCGTGTGCATGTAGCCTCAGAAAACCCTTTTAAGCTTTCCTGGTGGCTATAGTAAAAGTAAACTGCTAATACATTGTGAAAGCACTCATACCAGTCTCAGACTCATCCGACACACTGCCATCAGCCCCTCAAACATGCTGTAAACCCTAGCTTTGTCTGAACGTACTCTTCCCTCAATCGTTGTTTCCATACTAACATGGCAAGAAGTGCTTACATATTCCACCAGCTCTTGTATTTTATCACACCAGCACAGCAGTTTACACAAATACATTTGCTTATTTATCATCTGCTGCAATATAGAGCGCAGACCTTTGGCCGGATGCACATGGCTGCATTGCAGACAAGTGTTACACAGGTCAGTAATATACTGCAGTGTATGCTCATGCAATGTGCATTCACAATACAGCAGTTACCTCAGAGCGGGTTTGAAAAGGAGCAAGCCGACCACCACTACTACACGGCTGCAGTGGCCGTAACCAGGGACAACGGCCTGACTGATGTGTGTGGGACAATGCCTACACAAATAGTAAAATCTTCTAAACGGTACATTTTATATAAATACATTCTATTAGTAATAATATTGGTATGGCTATATCTAACTATACAAACTACATTTGTGAGATGGGAATACCCCTTTAAATGATGCTGTGAGTACAGGACAGTAGACCCATGGTGGGACTGGAGCTCACAGCATTATAGATCACTATGATGCAGTGAGTTCTGCTCACATGAACCATGGTCTGTCCAGGAAATGTGGCAGTCACCCGGACCACATTTCACAGACTGCACACAGCACATCTCTGATGTTTCTGACTTCAGTTGTAGGGGGTGGCTATGTTATCAGTGACGAATAAGACGGCCGACTTACTTTTATTGTGTATTATATGTCAAGAGAGTTGATGGTCATCAAAGATATGCAAAAGACTGGAAATGTTGTGAGCACCCCCCAGTGAGTGACAAAAGGGAACAGAGTTCAAGATTATTAGAAATAGCTGAAACTTCCCAGTATTTGTAATTGTCTTGATCTCTGGTCCATTTCTTCACTCAGGAGGCACCCGCAATATATGCAACCTTCTGCACATCCATGATGGCTGATACAGTGCAGTCCCTTTTCACTTTTTTTACATTGTGTTAGGTTAAGGCCTTGTGCCAATCCCCACCATTCTGCACTCAATACCCCATAATGACAAAGTGAAAACAGAATGTTCGAGGTCTTTGCTAATTTGTTGAAAAGGAAAACTAAATCTTGCAGCTGACATAAGTATTCAGACCCTTTACTCAGGACTTAGTTGAAGAACCTTTGACAGCGATTACAGCCTCCAGTCTTCTTGGGCATGATGCCACAAGGTTTGCACGCCTGGATTTGGGGATTTTCTGCCATTCTCCTCTGCAGCTCTGTCAGGTTACATGGGAAACGCCGGTAGACAGCTATTTTCAGGTCTGTCCAGAGATGGCCGTGCCACTCAAGGACATTCACAGAGTCACAGTGCATTATCTTGGCTGTGTGCTGAGGGTCATTGTCTCGGTGGAAAGTAACACTTGCCCAGTCTGAGGTGCAGATCACTCTGGATCTAGTTTTAGAATATTTCTATACTTTGCTTCATTCAGCTTTCCATCAACCATGACCAGTCTCCTTGTCCCAGCCACTGAAAAACACCCCCACAACAGTGCCTGGTTTCCCTCAAACATAAGGTTTCCTTCAAGCCAAAAAGATAAATCTTGGATTCATCAGACCAGGGAATCTTGTAACTCACAGTCTGAAAGTCCTTTAGCTGCTTTTTTGCAAACTTTTAAGTATCTTTTACTGAAGAAAGGCTTCTGTCTGGCCATTCTGCCATAAAGCTCAGATTGGTGGAATGCTGCATTGAAGGTTGACCTTATGGAAGATTCTCCCATCTGCACATAGGATCTTTGGAGCCCAGCCAGAGTGACTATTTGGTTCTTGGTCACCTCTATAATGAAAGCCTTTTTCCCCTAATTACTTAGTTTGGTGGGGTCACCAACTTTAGGAAGAGTCCTGTTGCAATCTAAGCAGTATGGAGGCCCCTGTGGTCTTGGGATCTTTCAGTGCAGAATTTTTTTTTTGTACCTTTCTCCAGATCCGTGCCTCTACACGTTCTTATCTCTGAGCTCTACAGGCAGTTCTTTCCTCTTCATGGCTTGTTTTTTGCTCAAATATGAATTGTCAGCTAAAATTACCACAGGTGACTCCAGTCAAGGTGTAGAAACACCTCAAAGATGATCAAGAGAAACCAGAGCTTAAATTTCAAGTATCATAGCAAAAGTACTTTAGTTTTTCCTTTTTAATACATTTGCAAAAAGTTCTAAAATTCTGTTTTTACTTGCTCATTATGAAGTATTGAGTACAGATTGATTGGGTAAAACTTAATTTTTTAATTATTTTTTTTTTTTACTTTTAGCACAAGGCTGCAACATAACAAAATGTGAAAAAAGTGAAAGGGTCTGAAGACTTTCCAAATGCACTGTAGATACCTCCAGGGTAAGTAGCTACTCAGTCCTGGATGAGGAACCACCCCTACAAACCTACAGTCATGGCCAAAAGTTTTGAGAATGACACAAATATTATAATTTCACATGATCTGCTGCCCTCTGGTTTTATGTGTGTTTGTCAGATGTTTTTATCACATACAGAAATATAATTGCAATCATATTATGAGTAACAAAAGCTTATATTGACAGTTAGAATGAGTTAATGCAGCAAGTCAATATTTGCAGTGTTGACCCTTCTTCTTCAGGACCTCTGCAATTCTCCCTGGCATGCTCTCAATCAACTTCTGGACCAAATCCTGACTGATAGCAGTCCATTCTTGCACAATCAATGCTTGCATTTTGTCGGAATTTGTAGGTTTTTGTTTGTCCACCCGTCTCTTGATGATTGACCACAAGTTCTCAATGGGATTAAGATCTGGGGAGTTTCCAGGCCATGGACCCAAAATCTCTATGTTTTGTTCCCTGAGCCATTTAGTTATCACCTTTGCTTTATGGCAAGGTGCTCCATCATGCTGGAAAAGGCATTGTTGATTGCCAAACTGCTCTTGGACGGTTGGGAGAAGTTGCTCTCGGAGGACATTCTGGTACCATTCTTTATTCATGGCTATGTTTTTAGGCAAGACTGTGAGAGAGCCGATTCCCTTGGCTGAGAAGCAACCCCACACATGAATGGTTTCAGGATGCTTTACAGTTGGCATGAGACAAGACTGGTGGTAGCACTCACCTCGTCTTCTCCGAATAAGCTGTTTTCCAGATGTCCCAAACATCGAAAAGGGGATTCATCAGAGAAAATGACTTTACCCCAGTCCTCAGCAGTCCACTCCCTGTACCTTTTGCAGAATATCAGTCTGTCCCTGATGTTTTTTCTGGAGAGAAGTGGCTTCTTTGCTGCCCTCCTTGAGACCAGGCCTTGCTCCAAGAGTCTCCGCCTCACAGTGCGTGCAGATGCACTCACACCTGCCTGCTGCCATTCCTGAGCAAGCTCTGCACTGCTGGTAGCCCGATCCCGCAGCTGAAACACTTTTAGGAGACGGTCCTGGCGCTTGCTGGTCTTTCTTGGGCGCCCTGGAGCCTTTTTGGCAACAATGGAACCTCTCTCCTTGAAGTTCTTGATGATGCGATAGATTGTTGACTGAGGTGCAATCTTTCTAGCTGCGATACTCTTCCCTGTTAGGCCATTTTTGTGCAGTGCAATGATGACTGCACGTGTTTCTTTAGAGATAACCATGGTTAACAGAAGAGAAACAATGATGCCAAGCACCAGCCTCCTTTTAAAGTGTCCAGTGGTGTCATTCTTACTTAATCATGACAGATTGATCTCCAGCCCTGTCCTCATCAACACCCACACCTGTGTTAATGGAGCAATCACTGAAACGATGTTAGCTGGTCCTTTTAAGGCAGGGCTGCAATGATGTTGAAATGTGTTTTGGGGGATAAAGTTCATTTTCTAGGCAAATATTGACTTTGCAAGTAATTGCTGTTAAGCTGATCACTCTTTATAACATTCTGGAGTATGTGCAAATTGCCATTATAAAAACTGAAGCAGTAGACTTTGTAAAAATTAATATTTGTATCATTCTCAAAACTTTTGGCCATGACTGTACAATAGTGTTGTCAATAGAAGTACAAATATTCAGGTGAGCCTCTCTCCTAATGATATGATCACTAAGGCTACTGCCACACGTTGCTGCTGTGCTGTGTTTTGGGTGCATAAAATAAACGCACGCAGTTTTTGCAATAATATACCTGCATTTATGCTTTCTTCCAGCAGAGGTAAAACACACAGCAGATGATACTTCAATTTTCCTGAATTTTTTTCCTTTGCGGGAAGAAAACGCAGCACAAATGCAGATATGTCGTTGCAAAAACTGCATGCGCTGTTTTTTTTTTTTTTATTTTTCC
This sequence comes from Rhinella marina, assembly GCA_900303285.1. Taxonomy (NCBI): domain Eukaryota; kingdom Metazoa; phylum Chordata; class Amphibia; order Anura; family Bufonidae; genus Rhinella; species Rhinella marina. The sequence continues at coordinate 92,577 of ONZH01011070.1, forward strand.
ACAGCAGCACTCTAACCGATTGCCAACCTACTGCCTTAGCGGAGAATTCCTTTTTTCTTCTTTTTTTCAGACAGGTCCTTCTTACAATTTCCGTTGTAAATGAATTGATAAGAAAATATTTTTCGTTGTAACGTCTCAAAGCCACAACAGAGATGCATTAAGAATGTGCAGAACTTTTTGCGGCGGTGTTTTATCAAATAAGCTTTTTCATCTTTTCCAGAGGTCATTCTAAATCCTGTACATTTATTTATTGCAGTTTTCAAAACCGTTGAAGTGGCAGTAAATAATAGTGACAAGAATTGAAACCAGTGGAAATTCACATCAGGATAAAGCCTTTACGTAGGCCTCTAATGCTATAGATGTCCGTTTTATAGGAGCAAAACAACAAAACTAACAGAAGTGCCAGATTCTGCACATAACTGACCAGAATGGAGCCAAACAGATCCCATTGACTATAATTGGGTCCATTTGGTTGTCCTTTGGAAGTCTGCTTTTTTAGCAAGGGAAGAAGTGTTGTGTGCAGGACTTTTCTCTGCACTGTTTTTGAAGAAATCTGTGACAAAGGCCTGAATGGAGCCGCCAAGGCAGATGTGAACAAGCCCCTAGTGAAGTTATAGGCTTGTATTTTTCCCTTCTACGGCTATTGTCAGCACCTGGCGGTCGGGGGCGTAGCTATAGGGGGTGCAGAGGTAGCAGTCGCCACCGGGCCCAGGAGCCTAAGGGGGCCCAAAGACCCTTGTGCCGCATGAGAAGAGACCAGTATTCTAAAAAGTGCATGTTGGTCAAGGTACACCTCTGGCTGGAGGGAAGGGGTTAGGTCAATTATTTGGCGTGTGTGTGTGTGGGGGGGTTACCGTTTCAATGTTTGCCTTAGGCAGTTCGAAGACTATGTGTGTCCCTGCCCTGGCCACAAAGCACTGAGGGAAGGGGGGGCCCAAGCTGAACTCTTGCACCAGGGCCCATGAGCCTTTAGCTACGCCCCTGCTGGCGGTGATGGGCATATACTGCGGCTAACTGTGCCAATGTTCATTTCACAGAATCTGAAGAGCACTGCCTGTGACACAGAGGAAGCAAACTGCAACTGAGGTAGTCACATCCCAAAGTTTCTATGATTTGTTCCTATAAACAGAAACAAATGTTTCTGCCTAGGAAAGGCTTTTAATTTCTTCTACTTTTCTTTTTTACAAGGCTGAGATCTATATTTCTAGTTAATATGCATGTAAATGTAAATGATTTCTAAGATAGAGGAATGGATGGAGATAGATAGATGGATAGATGGATGGATGGATAGATAGATAGATAGATAGATAGATAGATGGATGGATGGATGGATGGATGGATAGATAGATAGATAGATAGATAGAGAGATATGAGATAGAGAGATATGAAATAGAGAGATATGAGATAGAGAGATATGAGATAGAGAGATATGAGATAGATATATTAGATACTGTAGATAGATAGATAAGATATGAGAGATATGAGATATTAGATAGATAGATATGAGATAGAGAGAAAGTATGTAGGTAGATAGATATTAGATAGATAGATATGAGAGAGAGAAAGATATTAGATAGATAGATATTAGATAGATAGATAGATAGATATGAGATAGAGATATTAGATAGATAGATATGAGATAGATGAATGACAACACCCTCTTGATAGAAAATCTGCTGCAGAAAGAAAATGATATAAAAGTAATGTTACTGCTCAGTATTTTCTCAGCCATTCCGGGAGGTTTTTACATACAATCTTTAAGGCTGTCTGATTTTAGTAGAAGATGTTAGTTTCCAGGCACCTGTGTATCCACGTGTTTCAAAAGATTGGTATCAAACTTATGTGTGCGAGGCAGTGTGTGTAAGAAGACCGACTCAATGCTTCCTCACGCCCCAATGACAAGCGCCCACTACAGGCGTTCCTCACTCCACGGGAGCTCAGCCTCACTGTGTAATCGCTGAATTAAACACTTTTTTCTTGACACAAGGTTTGTGTTTTGCTTAAATTGCACAGAATTTTCTTTCTCTGCTTTGTATTTATGTTTTAACCCTCAAACTGATTGAGAGAGCCTACCTATCTACCCTCCTCCCTTGTTATCATCCAATATTAAAAGCATGCCACACAGAATGAGCTAGATATGAGCACAGGTCAGAAATTTTTTGCAAAGTAAAGCCTGGCCAGCGAGTTTCATGGTGGTGGAGCCTCTTTCTGGCCCTGCCGCAGTCAGCTCTTTGAATATTTAATGTCCTGATGAGCGTTTCCACCTGCTGACACAGTCAAAGTGGTACAACAATACACACACGAGTACAAGATCATCAATTGACTCTTCTCACAGTCTGCTAGGTCAGGCGTTTTCTATTTTTTAGCCCTTTTTCAACTTTGGCATTTGCTTTTTAATTGATCCTTTCACCAGTGGATTGAATCACAGGGAGCAGGATATCTATGGGGTGGCTATACAGTTTGCAGGTATAGAAAAGAATTCACCTGGCAGTATATAGCTATTTGATGCCTGTTTCATTTCTAGTTAAATGGTGTTGTCCAAGTCAAAATTATGTTTTGTTAAAGGAAAGGAAGTTATTAAAATAATTAAAAAACATAAATTCACAGTTCGGATCCTTCTCCAATGCAGTTCCACCACTCTAATCCTCCCTGACCCTGTAGCCATGTGCCCTGCTTGATAAAGACCTGAGGGGTGAAAAGTCGCTATGTATGCTGTCTAACTACTAAATAAAACACCACTGATTGAATTGGATGAGGGCTGCACATTTCTCTACATTGCTGATTCTACTGGGATCCCAAGCCAACATTGAATATGGATTTATCCCACTAAGGGGCTTGGACTGCTGCTTATCTTTCTTTTGTATCATGTGCCCTTATGCCACACACGACCACTTTAGCTAATCGCTGACCTCAGCAGTGTATTGCAGCACATTGCTAAGACCAGCGATTGGCTGCACGCGCTCACATGTCATATAGGGGCAGTGTCACATAGTGTCACTGCTGCAGTCAGTATTGGAGCAGCAGCACTGGAATGGAGGGGGTTTTAATGATTATTTTTATGCCTACCCTGGCTTTTATTTTATAACCCCTTTAAGGTCATGTACAGTATGTATGGTTAAATGGACATTTCTTGCAAAACTGATTTAAAGGGGTTGTGCCAGTGTCAGGATATTGATGGTCATCTTTACCAGATTGGCGGGGTCTGACTGCCAGCACCCCTAATGATTAGATGGTTGAAGAGACCACAGTGCTTGTGCAAGTGTCTTGTCCTCTTCAGTGTTTAGCTGCAAGCCATTTATGTTGTAGTGGCAGTGCAGTGTAATTACACCTTCTTCTCCCATTCAAGTGACCCCTACTAATCTAATATTATATCCTGAGGATCGGATATGTGTAGAGCAGGACCTGAGGGGAGGTGCGTGGCTCAAAGCTTCTCTTGTTTTGGAGTACAAGCTGTCCATTGTAGATATTTTCCCCCATTTACTAATGTATGTGCACGTAGATCTCGTCATGAATTGCACCAATAGCTGAAGCATTTTTTGGCACATCCAGTTTAGTAAAAATGCACTGCACCTAGCTCTCCCAGGGAGGTATGGCTTAAAGAAGACCTTTCATGCTTTTTTTTTACAGTAGGTAAATACCTTAACTCGTAGGGTACCCCCCCGCTGATGCTGCCACCCGTGACCGTTCTTCAAAATAGCGCTCCTGCGGCCCCCTGTATTTTTCCTGCTCAGTATGTTAATACTGAGCATCGGTACAGGGAGGAGGAGACGCCCGGGTTTCTCAATGGGCCTCCTTCTCCCTGGCTGTGCCGCGATCCAATCACATCGGAGAGCGTCACAGCCAGGGAGAAGGAGATGACCATTGAGAAACCCGGGCGTCTCCTCCTCCCTGTACCGATGCTCAGTATTAACATACTGAGCAGGAAAAATACAGGGGTCCGCAGCGGGGCGCAGGAGCGCTATTTTGAAGAACGGTCACGGGTGGCAGCATCAGCGGGGGGGTACCCTACGAGTTAAGGTATTTACATACTGTAAAAAAAAAGCATGAAAGGTCCTCTTTAAAGTGAAAGGGACATGCAGCAGGAAAGGGGCAAGGTCTAAGATGTTACACTTTGCTCCAAAATTGCAATACTCGAGCTCATTCATTGGGTGGAACAGTCGTTCACATAGGCAAGTAAATGATCGTTTCTGAGCAGCAGATCGAGCTGTTTAAACAGAAACAATGTAGTGATCACTCATTTTCATACTGTGGACATGATCAGCGCTTCAGCCCCACTGAAAGAGCAGCCAATCATTGGGAAGGACCGCTTCCTTCCCGACAATCGGCTGATCTTCGGAGCATGTAAACCCGCCCTTTATGGTTAGCAGTATCTTGGATCACAGGATGTCCAGCTGCCGGATGCCCCGGCAATCACTTCCAGTCTGGGCTGTCCAGTTCGATGCACAACCATAGAAGAAATTAAAGGAAATCTGTCACATCATATGAGTGTATTAAGCTAAAAGTATGGCTGTGTTCAATAAAGTACCTTGTTTACTGCTGTAGTCTTTATTCTTTTTTCTGACTTTCTGTTTTTATATAATTTCTGTTTTTCTAATATGTAAATTTCAAGTGAAGGAGCCCAGTAACGCCCCCCTCCTGTGCCCAGCCCGCCTTCTTACTTGTATAATTCACTCCTCTTCAGGGCTTGAGTAACGGCCACATTTGCATACTTGGCCTCCGCCCCCCTCAGCATCGGCACGGCAGCTCTAAAAAGTACACCTCTAGCTGCCTGCCGCTCTCCTCCGAAATCTCGCGCAGGCGCAGTACCGCCCTGCCTCCTGTCAGCGGAGGAGAGCGGCAGGCAGCTGAAGGTGTAGTTTTTAGAGCTGCCGTGCCGAAGCTGAGGGGGGCGGAGTCCAAGTATGCAAATGTGGCCGTTACTCAAGCCCTGAAGAGGAGTGAATTAAGTAAGAAGGCGGGCTGGGCACAGGAGGGGGGCGTTACTGGGCTCAGTTTATCGATAGTAACGCCCCTCTGGGCTCCTTCACTTGAAATTTACATATTAGAAAAACGGAAATTATATAAAAACAGAAAGTCAGAAAAAAGAATAAAGACTACAGCAGTAAACAAGGTACTTTATTGAACACAGCCATACTTTTAGCTTAATACACTCATATCATGTGACAGATTTCCTTTAAAAGGGTTTTCCAGGATTTTTTTACGGATGACCTATGCTCTGGACACCCGGGACTATCACCGAATAACTGTTTTGAGAAGGTACCGGAACTCCTGTGAGCGCAACAGTCTTCTAGCAGCTTACCAAGCACAGAGCCGAACATTGTATAGCAGCTGTACTTGGCATCATGTTCAGCCCCATTCACTTAAATTGGAGCTGAGCTGCTCCTAGGCTATGTGACACATAAACATGAGCATAACTATTTTCTCAAACAGAAGATACTGATGACCTATCCAGATTATAGGTAAATCGCGGAAAACCCCTTTAAGCATTATATGATAGCCATGTAATTTCTGGGTTATAGAGAGATGTACTTTGTAGCCACTGACCACTTCTTATAATTGACTTAGATCCAGAATGACACAATTCCCTGTTGTAAAGGGAATGTGTCACTGTTTTTTCAATAATTAACCACATAGTGAATCATATTCTTTTTCTAGATTGTAGATTTGTTAATTCTGTTTTTTATGCAAGGTTTTGGCTGCTGCCATCTTACCTGAGCTGCTGTTAACAGCATTTAGAGATATGTTTTACAGCAGCCACATGTGCCATGGGTAAAATAGACAGGCGATGTTCACTCACTTACTATGTTGGAGCGAATTCTAGATTTCTAGACATGTTCTGTGACCTGTTCAATAGTCATTGAGTAGGAGGGGAGTATATAAGCTGTGACCCTCACCTAATGTGACTGATGTGATCTTGTGTATCTATATATATATCCTTTCTGTAAAACTGCATGTGATCATAATGAGACTGCGGAAGAGTGATCTCCACAGAACAGGAGGTGTCCCGTATTATTAGGGTTAGTGGCCGGAGTGAGCTACAGGGTATTAGGATATCACCATATCCTCTGAAAGATATGTTTAACTAAAAACTTGATTTTTCTGATGACCTATTCCCTTTAACTCCAAATTTGAAAACTGTATTTCTACAGAAAACGACCTGTTTAAGGGGAGAATATATGTGACTGAAACAGCAGATTAAAAGTAATACTATGCATCACCTGGTTAATAGTACATCCATCTACACCATGTGCAGATAACCAGTGGGATGGGGTTCGTAGTCCTAGGCTTTCATGTGTAGAGGTCTTTTTATTGCTTATATATCATAGCACTGTGATGCTTGCACATTGGTTACATGTACAAGGAATACACATGATGGAGTGACAGTCTACTGAGGGTTTCTAAGACATTTCCTGCTGGCGCTGAAGACATAAAACTAACCTCACACTTCCAGAAATTGCAGATTTAGATGTTATTAAAGGTATGATCATCCTAATCATTATTATTAATATTATGTTACTGCAACAATTTTTCTCACTTTATTGTAACTTTACAAAGAGTAACTCATGAACGATGTGGAAGTATTTACTGCATATAGTGAATTTACAGCAAGTGAACGAGTTCACCTTCAGACCCAGCTTAACAATTGGCCGCTGCGAGTTCTGTAAAGCCCGGAGAACTCGTCCACTGGAAGAAAATACCCCCATGTTTACCTTATCTGACCCCTATCTTTGCTTTCAAATGTCTGGGTTAAGCCCCTTTCACACCATATTTGGGAGACCCGTTCTACTGTATGTCTGTTTTGATGAAAAGCAGGATGAGATCTCCGCACAAGGGAGAGGGGAAACATTCCCTAACATTTCCTTAGAGACTGTTTCTTGTAGCGCTCCGATCTCCCTTTTGATTAAAGAAAAGACGTACAGGATATTGGATCTGCCCAACATGAAGTTAAAGGGGAACTTATATGGTAAAATTACTTAATTAGATTATTTTAATAGATTGTAAGCACTTGGATCCAAACTCCTATGGTTAGTTCATCAGTCTGATTGTAAAGTGCTGCAGAATATGTTGGCAGTGACGCTGTATAAGTAAAACGTATTACTATTATTTAATGTGACAGTACCTAGATATGGCAAATGTCACATTATCAAATGTTGTGGTATATTGGTAAATTATAAATTTATCGCCAATGCTGAAATAAATTTTGTCTAAGAAGTCTCCTAATCGATTTTATCTGCTTGTAATCCTGCAAAATTTAAGATGATCTTGTAATTTTCTGATCTCACCAGGTGTCGAGCTATCAGTATTTCTGGATTATTGAATTAATGGGATTTTATACTTTCAAAAATGTAAGTCTATGAAGTTCCCCCAGTTATACAGTATAACCATACACATCTTGGCAGAATGGCTTGTTTTTTTCATTCCTTTACACACCCATAAGCACACATCTCTATCACCATCACCTTTGAGTTATTGTCATTTTCATTAACATGTTATAGGGATTTTTTTTTTACTTTTTTGTTGCTTTCTTTATTCAAAAATTCTTTTAACATTTTCGATGATTAAACAATTTGTTGTAATTGGAAACTTTGTGCGTAAAAACACAGTGGGCGCCAATAGTAGAAGAAATGATGTTAAAATCGCATCCTGAGTTTTCACTTTCTTCTATTGTATCTATAATGGTTACCCTTGTGACTAGGGCACTGCACCAAAAGAAAGCCTTGAGCCTCAGCGTGCTTACGTAGCCTAGCTGCATATAGTTTTATTCAGATCCAGCCAAGGCTCCTGCCGGTCAACAACATAAGAGTCTTTAGCAAACTGACTGAGCACATGTGTCACCATTTGTATACCCCGAAAGCTTAGTCAACTGTTTCACACTGCGGCACAGTACTGTTTTGGAAATCTGGATGAACGCATGGGTAACATTGTAAAGCAGTTCTGAGCTGGAGACCCTTTGATACTTTTCTTAAAGGATCCATTAATGTATCGTAACCCTTTTTCCTGAAGATTCTGACAAAATGGGAAGTGAAGGGTTACAATGTGAAAAATTTAATTATTTTATTACAATTCATTGGTAAGAAATTGCTGTTATTGAGCTCGTAATCTAGGTGTAACCTCTGATACCTTCTGAGCATCTCTTCAGGTTCAATGCATAGACTGATACTGGTACAGCAAGGAAATGGTCCTGCTTATGCATCTGGTATAAAGACATTTTCAGTGTCCTTGCTCTACCCTTAACTTTCTTCAAGAGGCTTTTGTGTAGAACTTGTGAGGCTGGAAGAACGTGACATCCAGTGCAGCTATTCCCCACCTGAGATACATACTTCTTTACATTCCACAGCAGTGGCACTTCCATATGGACATATAAAGAAGTATGTGCCCCAAATGGGGTGTGCTTCCCGTGCATCCAAAGAATTGTGAGGTTGAGAAGCTGGAAATAGAGTAGACTTTTCAGTTGTGCTCATTCGCCTCTTAATGGTATATAGCTTGATTTGTGTTCTATCATATTGGTGTTTTTGACTATTATTAAGATAGCGTATAACAAATGACATATAGCTTCAGCTGGAGGGAGGGGCCGCATACATCATTGTATATATTATAAGACAAGAAAGGCATATACATCATGAGTTGTGCCATACTGCAGTGCACCTACACATCTCAGTACTGCCCTTACAGTGGCGGCTCGCCTTTTATACAGTGCAGAATATACATATGGTAACAATATGCAGAACTCCATCTCCTGTATTGCAGCATCCTTCTAAACATACTTAAGCCATCATCTCCCAGAATACAGACATTTTGTAACTTTTCCATGTCCCCTATGCCTCCCATGCTTTCTGTAGAACCCCCCTCCGCGCACTAATAAGCTTATAGTCACTATGAAACGTGCAGGTCAACCGCCAATGTTATACATCACTCGATTAAGAATTATTCCACCTAAGTGACCCCGGATAAAATGACGTAAACGGGCGGTATAAAAAATAAAAAAAACGAAGAAAGGCAGCACATTACACCAGATAAAAGTTCTGCAGAGAGTGCCTCAATGCAGGGCAGTGTGTGAGGCATTGTGCTCTGCAGACACAATTTCATAAGGTCACGGCCCCAGATTTGCCTCGACCAAGGTGACAGCGACAAAAAGCGACTAAACAGGGCGAGACGCAAACAAAGAAAGAACTAAGGAGAGTTCTTACCTCTGGGGTCCATAGATGTCACCGCTGCAGGCGCTTCTTATTGTAAGACATGTGCCTCGCTCCACACTATAGACAAAGGCTGTGCCCTCTGCTCACATTTTATTTCTATGTGTCCAGTATCTCCACAGCAGGACAGAATTATTACATTAGCCGCATCTGAAATGAGAGATAAATCAGGGCAGCCGGCGGGTTACAGGCCACACATATGGGTCTCGGTGTCAGGCTTTCTCTCTCAGCACTTAACACCAATCTGTCCCTTCTCTTTGTCTCTCCCCAGTTGTCTCTCTCTGTCTCTCTCTCTCTCTGCTCACTCATTCCTTTGCATCTACTCTGAGCTTTAAAGCTCCCCTAACAATGTAGAGTGGGTGCCACTAGTGAAAATGATGATCACAGTGAATAGAGGACTATTATGAGCAGGATTTAGGCATCTGACTAAACGAAGAGGTCACCGTGGTGTTTCCTGCTCACTCAGCACTGCTGTAATGGTATGCTCAGCTGGTCAACTTACCTGCCTCATTTCACTGTACCCCAGGCAGCCTCCTCCCCGTGCACATTACACACACAAGTCAGAACTATGCAGATCGATAGCAATTTACAGGCTAATGTAGAATGGCTGTTTTAGTGTTAATGAATTGTGCTGCTTTTGTTGCAGCGCTCTTAATGAAGGGCTGGAATAAAATCACCATAGCGTGCGGACCATTTGTAGCCTCCTTTCTCATTCCTCGCTGTAGCTAAAGCACTTTATACGAGAAAGGCACCAGAAGTCTCTTCCTGTATATGGAGCTAATTGAGTCAATAATCCAATGCTTTTGCTACTGACAAGGGGAAGTGAGATTGAATTCTATCAATGCACAGTCTTCCCAAGGACTGATTAATATCTGTAAACCCATAGGAATACAAGGGGGCTAGCGACCAATTGTGCATTTAGTGAGACCTATACCTTACATCTCCTAGGATAGGATGATAATATCTGTAAAAGGGCTGCAGTTATATAATATATACAGGGTGTAGTTTATAGACTTGTCAGCACCAGATACATATAAAACCAATGATTAAGATCTCGACAGTCTACAGAAAGTAAAACTCATAGTGGTTTATACTAATGAAGTGGACAAATGTTTAGCAGGAATTGCCTGTATACTTAGTTTCAGGGCTGACTATAAATGTTGTAATAAATTAATATACTGAATAATGTGTATTATTACCATAGGAGGCCAACATACTGGTTGTTAGTGGGACCACAATGTTCTTTAACTGGAGTGCTTTGTTATATCTCCTACTTAGAACATTCATTGAGGTTGAACGGTAGAAGTGGATTATTAACATCATCTAAACACATCCAATTAATATTTGAAACATCCTCCCTGAATACATGGACTTAGTGTACCCCAGCAATAGTCATAAAGGATTACGTGTTATAGAAAGCCAGGGTAGGACATAGACTATTAACATTTTTTTTTCTGGGACATAGGTCTCCCTGTGTTTATTTATTACTATAGTATATCACCTTTTATACTCTAGAATTATTGTTATTACAACTAAACCTTTTATCTCAGTCTTTCCATCAAAAGTGTGATATAAAATATTATGTAAAGGACTGAGATTACATGTAACGTGACACTCCAAAAAGAAAGCGCAGATCATAAAAACTTGGAATAGGCATATAGATAAGATATCAATTACTGCACAGAAGAATAAAACGTAAGAGTTTTTAAAAACAATTAGGAAAGAGACCCAATACAAGTTCAGACTTCATACGATTACACAGATCTCATATGGAAAGCTATTTGTCCCATAATTGTGCTGTTTGCAGTAATACCTCTGTACTAAAGTATCCCAATGTCCTAAAGCACACATGGTGAAAGCTGTCAAACTCCCAGACTCATATGACGTGCACTAATAGATCGCCGCATCCTGCAGGAGCTCCCATCTCTCACGTGTCTGTAGTATGTGGAGCTCTGCAGTATATTAATACTGAGAATATTCATGAGATACTGCTTCCCACAACATTCAGCAACGTAACGTAGCCTGGGCTGCTGGGGTCGTAAGGCACCTTGACTGTCACGTTATCCCCCATCCTTGTAAACTGGGCCCTCTCCACCTGCAACGCTTTTTATGGGATTGAGAGACTGCAACTGCATTATAGTGATGAATGGATATTAGATAGATAGATATGAGATAGATAGATATTAGATAGATAGATAGATAGATAGATAGATAGATAGATATGAGATAGATAGATATGAGATAGATAGATAGATATGAGATAGATAGATAGATATGAGATAGATAGATAGATAGATAGATAGATAGATAGATAGATAGATAGATAGATAGATAGATATGAGATAGATAGATAGATATGAGATAGATATTAAATAGACATGTGCATTGATATGTGATAAATAGACATAATAGATATTAGATAGATATTAAAAAGATGCATGGATAGATATGTGATAAATAGACATATAATAGATAGATATTAGATAGATATTAAAAAGATGCATGGATAGATATGTGATAGATATACATAAGATAGATAGAAAATCATTTCAAGCCTGTGTCTTCAGCATTATAATTACCTGTAAGGATATATATAGCTATAAATATCAACATCTAAAATGTCTAGAAGATCTCACCGAGCGTTTTCATTCAGTTGGTTGTTGAGGGGCAAACAATTAAAAGTTTATTTCAGTTCCAAAATTGCGATGATAAGTAAGTGAACGCCTGGCTTACAACTTGTGGTGTTTACATACCTGCAGTCTCAGAGCCGTACAGTCATGGACACGCTGCGCATTACCTATGCATCTATATTCTGCTGTTGTGGTTTGCCGCTTGGCTAGCCATGTCTGCTTCCTTAATGACAAGCGGGATATACATTTATGGTCTAAGGTGTTTGGAAGACACATTTTGCCACTTTATTATATACACTATTGGTGACAGATTATTACATGAGTGAATTCACAATTCCCGTTACATGACATGAGACCTGTTTTATTGGGAGAAACTGTTATTTAATAAGATTTGTTATAAAACGCTGTCCGTGACCACTAATTAAGTGTGGAATATAATACAATACAGAGAGCGTTCCCGGCTAATTAAACAAACAATCGGCTCTTTCCGGCTTCTGTACAACATCCCTCTCAGGATAGAAGCTGTACACAGCTTGGGTTAACCAGTTCCATGAAGGGGAGGGGGGTGTACTAAGGTGCTATAAAGCCTCTGGCTGTGCAGGCCTTCTCCAGCATTGAACAGGTTAACCCCAGCCAACGATTACATGTCAAAGTTGTACGATTTCAGCCTGATCCATCTACTTCAGTTGCTTGCTCTGCAGATTTCTGCAATGAGAAATTTCATCTTGCACAAACCAGACCAAAGAAGCACATTCATGCACCTTAGATGCCAAGCACACAGAGGAGGCATCTCCTTGGAAGCAGAGATGCTCAGCTAAAGTCAGCAGGCAAGTTTGACTGGACCAGGTAATGTTTTGCTCAAGCAATAAGAGAAAACTGCTGTGGTGCAGCCAGTGGAAAAGATAAGAGCATAGAGAGAAACATACCCTGTTAGAAGAGTCTGTTGCAGCAGTGGAGTCACCAGAGCTCAAGCTGAAAGCTGAATCAGCTTTTGAGAGTTAGGGATGCATAGAGGAGGGTCATAGAATCACAAGGTAATATTATGCTGCAACCGCCTTCCCCTCTCCCAGAGCCAATCTCTAATGCAGGAAAGGAGAAAGAGAACAGGCCCTGTAATGGTATTAGTCCACACTTTAAGAGAGAGAAAATACCAGCTTCCCCCCACCCCCTCGTCGGCTTCTCCACCTCCCTTACACTCGAGCACCTCAACACAGCCCAATTCTTTTTGCATCCTCCCTGGGGATGAAGGGTTGCGATGGATGGGATAGAGAGTCTTAAGGATAAGGATCTCTAGCAAGATGAGAAGTGGCACATGGAGAGGTGCTTGAAATAGAGGCAGCATTCACAGACTGAAGGCTCCGCACAGGGACACTGCTGAGGACTAGGTGTCCACAAGCACGTGCATTGATGGAGGGTGTGCATATGTACTCATTGCAGTGCTATGTTATCCTTGGCCGGTCATGAAGCTATGTGAACATTTTGTGGCAGAAGTGGGCCAGTTTTATAAGTACATTTCTGGCTCACCTCAATAAATGCAAGATGTCAGACATGATCTGCCGTCTCACACCTGTGAATTATAGCAAACGAACTACATGTCCATTAATTAACCTTCCAATATAGTCAGCCAGCAGTTGCACTTGATAATAACAAATTCCAAACAAATAGGTTTTTGGCAGATCTCCGTTAGTCAGCGTGTGGAGACAAATAAGCAATCAGCAGGCCATGATATGGGGAAAGATTGTGAAAATATATATGGTCCCACAAGTTACAATATTAATTGGTTCCAGGACGACCATTGTATGTTGAACTATTGTAACTTGAGTAATCGGTTTCAAAGCCCCAAAATGTAATCCAAGATAAGAGAAAATGATGATTTAAGAAAAATAAGCAGATAACTAAGACTGATAAAACATCTCCTTACATATAATAGTCAGGAATAGCTGATAACTAGCCACTAATACAGCTATTTCACCAGAGAAGTGGTCTTGATTGGTTGGATCTGAGTCTGGGGCATTGTATGTTGAGTCTAGTTTCAACATACAATGGGTCAGAAAAGACCATTGTATGTTGAAAATATTGTATCCTGTGGAATTATTGTATATATGTATATCTGTTTATAAAAAGGAGGCATGCATTAAAGGGCATCTGTCAGCAGATTTGTACCTATGACACTGACTGACCTTGTTACATGTGTACTTGGGAGCTGAAGACATCTGTGTTGGTCCCATGTTCATACGAGAAAAATTATGTTTTAATATATGAAAATGAGGTTCTTGGAGCAACAGGGGGTTGCCATTACTCCTAGAGGCTCTGTTCTCTCTGCAACTGCTGTGCCCTCTTCACTTTGACAGACCATGGCAGTGACAACACATGGCCCTGTCAATTAAAGTGCAGAGGGACGCGGCAGTTGCAGAGAGAGCAGAACCTCTAGGTGTAATGGCAACGCCCCCATTGCTCCTAGAGGCTCATTTGCATAAATTAACACAGTGTCATAGGTACAAATCTGCTGACAGATGCCCTTTAAATGAAAGGAGGTTAGAATGGGAATCCACATTTTAAATACTTATAAACCCAGATCAGGGGCGTTGCTAGGCTAAAACATTCGGGGCCTGGGCCCCTGATGTTTCCTTCCAGGCCCCCGAATGTCCTGCCTGCCAGCTAGATACAATTGTCGAATCTAAAGCACTGCAAGAGGTGAAGGACCTGTGGTGACATCACAGGTCATGTGATCGGTGCAGTAGCTGAGAAAGACCTGCGATGATGTCACTGGTCACATGTCATCATGTGACCAGTGCAGGAGAGGCTCCACAGTGTAGAGAAGTCCTGGGAAGAAGCTGTGGTGATATCTGTACATGAGGAGAGGTAAGTTAAGGGAGAGGCAGAGTAATGTTGGGAGTTTTAGTTATTTAACTGGGACTGTATGTTAGGGCTGTCATTTACATGGGACTGAATTTTGGAGGGGGCTGAGGGAGAGTGTGATGTTATTTCCATGGGACTGGACGTTGGAGGGGCCTGTGGGAGGGGGTGATGTTATTTTCATGGGACTGTATATTGCAGGGCTGAAAAGAGGGGAGTGATGTTATTTACATGGGACTGAATGTTGGAGGGACTGAAGGGAGGGGGTGATGTTATTTTCATGGGACTGTATATTGGAAGGGCTGAAGGGAGGGGAGTGATGTTATTTACATGGGACTCTATGGCAGAGGGAGGGAAAATAATTTTATTTACATGGAACTGTATGGTGGAGGGACTGAGGAATCATCATTGCTGAGGGCACTAAAGGGACTAATATAACTACAGGGGGCATTATAACAGTAGGGGGGCAGTATAAATACTGGGGGCAGCATTATAACAGGAGGGGCCGATATAAATACTGGGGGCACTGTAGGGGTATTATAAATCCAGGGGACATGATAGATTTTCTTATTACTGGGGGCTCTATAGGACGGCCTTATTTCTACTAAGAGCACTATGGAGGCCATATTACTACTGAGGGGTCTGTAGAGAGCTTTATTACCAGTGGGGGAACAATAGGGGGGCCTTTTTTCTTATGGGCGCTCTGTAAGGGCATTATTAATACTGGAGGGCTCTTCTACTAATGGAGGCACTCTTGTGGAGCATTATCACTGTTGGGGGCACAGTAGGGTGCAGTATTACTAATGAGGACATTCTAGACGGGAATTACTATTAGTGGGACTTTGAGGAGCACTATTACTATGGGGGGCACTCATATTTCTTCAGGATAGTATTTGGAGGTTTTGGGGGGCACAGTGAGCAGCAGGATAACACTGTGGAGACCCCAGCTTGGGGGATGATGAAATGTGAGGAATCTAAGATGTCTGTGTGTCACACTCTGCAGAGACGAGGCGGCTGAGAGAAGTTGTCAGGACCAAATGGAGAAGATGATGACCGAGAAGATCTACATCAGAGAAGACGTCACCTGGAGACCCTGGATGTGAAAGGTAGGTGCTGCGGAAGGTGGTCGACTTAGAGAATTAGGCCATATGCATTGGGGCTTGGGCCCCGGATCTTTTGAGACCCTAGCAACGCCCCTGACCCAGATACACATTTAAAGGGAACCTGTCATCTCCGAAACACCCCCTGAACTAGAGTAAACGTTATATAGTGTAAGTGATGCTGAATCCGAATATGTAATTTTTATCTTCATACTCACTTCCATTCTGACACTGTGCTCCCACAAACCAGCAGTAAAATGCACTCAGTGTACTCCAGTGCTCACTCACATAATGGAGAGGACTCAAAGAAGAGTCCTCTCAATGCATTTTACCGCCGGTTTGTGGGAGCACAGCGTCAGAATGGAAGGGAGTATGAAGATAAAACTTACATATTCGGATTCAGCATCAATTGCGCTATACAACGCTTACTCTAGTTCAGGGGGTGTTTCGGAGATGACAGGTTCCCTTTAAATCTTTCTGCAACCAGCAAGTGGCTGCTTCCTCGGCCAGTCCTTCTCTCACTATATTTAGTCAGTCATGGTAAAAATAATCTGCCATAGCTGTTGATCTACACCTCGTCTCATTGCATTGACCACTAGGCTTGCAAGTTCCAGACCTGGCTTTTCCTTGCCTTTTTGCTGCTATTTTTAGATGATTCAATGAAGAGATATCCTCTCTTGAACTGTCTCCTCCCTTGTTGTGTTCCTGGCATTTTGCTCCATATGGGAAGCTAAGCAGTGTGAGAGTCCGGAGTAGAAATCACCCTGCCTGTAAGTAAATGAAGGCATATACTACACTCTTTTAGGTAAAAATGGTTTTGCCGAAAAGAGTGTTGGTCCATGCAGGTGACTTCCCTTTGTTCTGTGTCTGACTCTTTGGATTCATTCACAGTTAATTATTTATACCAAACTCTGGCGAAACCACAATGTTTTGCTTTGGTTTCTGACAAAGTGAGGCAAAAACCGCAACATGTGAAGAAAACTGAACCTTTTTGTAACAGCTTTTTTATTGTGTGAGCAAAATTTTTATGATTAAGATTTTCACAAGATTTTCTTGTCTATTCAGGAAATAAGTATCTACGACTTTTTAAAATCTCCCCGAAATACCAGGATGCAGTGGCTGCAAAAAGAAATAGCTAGAGACTCACATGACCGATTGTGAAGGCATTTTTCAGGCCACACAATACATTCCTACGGACAGCAATTTTAAAATGATTTTGTGACGTAAGTGGTAATGAGTCTTGGTGTAGACTTAGGTTAGGGCTATACAACGTCATTTTTCACATGACTATTTGTCGCAGTAATGTCGCGCAAAATATTTTATAATTCTAGTCTATGGGGTCGCGCTGCAACGAGACAGACGCAAAAATCCATCCAACATGAATTTTTGTGTGACTGTCGTGTCGCAGCATGTTGCATGTAGCAGTGTGACACCATAGACTAGCATTATAAAATATGTTGCGCGACACGTTGCAATGTAGTTGTATCCTATATGTCACATGACACATGTTGCAGTGTAGCCCTAGACTTAAGATTTATTCAAACATGCAGTCAATTTCTGCAAAATTGAGGCAAGTTGCTTTTTTTTCCACAATTTCCCAAAATGTTTGGCATTTTGCTGTAATTACAGCAATAAGATGCATATATACACCATGGGAATAAGCCCTTTTGTGTCGCGCGACAACAAGTCTGAGAAAGGTCATACAACTGAAACATTTGTGCAATGTCTGCATCCTGCTTGTGCCGGACTATTTTCCAGCTGTGTTTTGGCTGTAGAAATATATACAAATAGCACTAAAGTCTAAGGCCTCTTTCACATGAGCGTGACGGATTAGGTCCGGATGCCTTCAGGAAAACTCGCACCATTTTGCAAGCAAGTTCAGTCAGTTTTGTCTGCGATTGCGTTCAGCTTTTTCCGGGCGGGTGCAATGCGTTTGGATGCGTTTTTCACGGGCGTGATAAAAAACTGAAGGTTTACAACAACATCTCTTAGCAACCATCAGTGAAAAACGCATTGTATCTGCACTTGCTTCAGGATGCAATGCGTTTTTCACTGAAGCCCCATTCACTTTAGGGGACCAGGGCTGCAAAAAACGCAGAATATAGAACATGCTGCGTTTTTCATGCAACGCAAAACTGATGCGTGAAAAAAACGCTCATGTACACAGATTGCACCCATTGAAATGAATGGGTCAGAATTCAGTGCGGGTGCTATGTGTTCACATTACGCATTGCACCCGCGCAGAAAACTCGCTTGTGTGAACGGGGCCTAAGGCAAGTTACACGTTACATGGTTGTGTGCAACCTGCGATCAAAAATCCAACAAAAGTCATGTTGCAGTCATGGCAAGTTGTATGTCATATCATGAACCTATTGACAATCAACATCGCAGTCTTCATGTTGCGCAAAACATTTAGTTGTGTATTCCCAACATTAAAGAGGGCCTGTCAGCATGAAAGTGCAGTGCAGCAGGTTATAGAGCAGGAGGAGCTGAGCAGATTGATATGTAGTTTTATGGAAAAAGATTCAGTATAACCTGATTTTTTTTTTTCATTTTAATCTCTGCTGTCTCTGAGCCCAATAGCCTTGTGGGCAGTCCTGACAACTATATCTGTATGCATACTTATATAGACAGGGAACGTCCACATAGCTATCGAGCTCAGAAAGAGCAAAGATTTTATTAAGTTCCAAGTTTTGCTGAACCTTTTCCCCCAGAACTATATATCAATCGGCTCCTTTAAAAGCCTGCCTGCATATTGCACTGCATTTTCATGGTGACCAGTTCTACTTAATGTCCCTGCTCCACTACCCATGATTAAATCCAAGCATAGGAAAGGATTGCTAAATCAGTACAAAATATGAAATAGCTTTGGAATTGGTTCCATTAAAGTTTACATTAAAGGAGCTTTTCATTTTGCATCAACGTACTTTAAAAATAATCATTTATGAAGGTAGCTGTAATTTTGTTCACATGGTGAAAATGGGTCAGGAGAGTCCAAACAGGAAAAAAAAAGACTGAAGAAGATACATGAGGTAGTCAACTACATGAACATACTTGTTAAAAGTTTCTACTTCTACCCGCTTTAAAAATTACATTAGAGAACGGGTAAATATATCAAATCTCCCAATATAATGCATTGAGAGTATTCTGATAACATTCAGGACTCCAGGTAATTTCAAATACTGTGATGTTTTTGCAAAATCTCTTTTCATACTCATTCTCACTGCCATTAGGCTGTTCTCTACCCATGTACCTATAGCAGCGGTCAGCAACCTTCCGCACTCCAACTGCTGCAAAACTACAACGCCCAGCATGCCCACTTGCTTGGCCGTTCATGTAACTGCCATAATAGTGAAAGGAGGATGCTGGGAGTTGTAATTTCAGAACAGCTGGGGTGCCGATCCCTGATCTATAGGGTAGGAGGAGAAAAATAGTAGCATGCAATTTTTGACACACCCCTCAACAAATCCTTAATGCCCCTTTCACACGAGCGGGAGACTCGCATGTCTCCCGCAACGCATCTACAGGGCTGGACTCGGCACTGACAGGGATCGCAGACAATTATATGCAATCCCTGTCAGTGCCGGAGTCCAGCCCTGTAGATGCGTTGCGGGAGACATGCGAGTCTCCCGCTCGTGTGAAAGGAGCCTAAATGTGTAAACCATACCATCGACACAAAAACTAGAAACACCTTATCACATGGTGAGAGGCAGGCGAGCAGTTGCCCTTTTAGTTAGGGAAAAGTGCATGCTACAATTGTACAGGCATAACCAATAATACCAACATATGCTGACCATATAACGGTCAGATGCCAGCCCTACAGGTGCAGTCACAGGAAAAATACATGAATATTAGAGGATCTGCCAGATTTCCTGACATGTCTGGTTTGGAAAATACTTGTGTTACCCATAAAATAAACATTTTAGAACATATTTTCTTAGAACTGCACGTTTTGCTGTTCCTCTGTTATTCCTCTGGGAAATGTTATTAATAAACTGACAACTTGGTGCAGTATGGTATGCTACAATTCCATTTTTCTGCCTGTAATCGACCTCTCACTGTTCACTGGATTTGACCCTTTGCTGCCTGCCCCGACTTTTGGGATGTTTATCATATTGTTTGTGCTGTATGTCCTGACCTCAGCTCATTCCCTGGCTATGATTTTGCCTAATCCCTTGGTGCCACGCCCCAGTGTTTCTTGACTGGCGGGTCAGCTGTCACTGAACAGAGACTACTCCAAGAAGTAGTGGCTTGGTGGTTCCTCTGAAGAGGAAACCAGATCTATGTATAGGGGTGAAAAGGGGAAACACAAAGATAACACCTTAAGGAGTAAACCTAAGCAGGGGTGCACCTAGCCTTTCTGCTGCCTGAGGCAAAAACCAAAACGGCACCCCTCCCTTCCCAATGCCAATTTCTTAACCCAACCCCTTCCATTCAGCCCATAGCCCTTCGGCTGCCCCTACCTGGTGTTGCCTGAGGCGATCGCCTCATTGGTGGTGCACCCCGACCCTAAGCCAGATCCGTTCAGTGGCGCAGCAGGTTCACATCGGCTTCCGTAAGACTGTGTAGGAACATATCCTATTGCCAAGAGGAATCTTAACTGACAATTGTCAGTTAGGTGTTGGCTTCCAGAGACTTTATGTAGCGCTACTGTTGATTGCCGGCAACTCAATCTATAGCATTGTACTGCAACTGTAGCTCCAATAAATGAGTTGCACTACAAAAAATCTCCATGTAGCCCAGGCCTTATTCATACATTTTCAAGAGGAATAACAGAGGGGCAGAAGAAAACACATTTCTAAGGCTCCATTCACACGTCCGTATGTGTGCACATCCTGGAAAACGGTCAGTTTTTTGCGGATCTGTTGTTCCGCAAAAAACTCAGTTTTTCCAGGACATCTATTTCGTCTTTCCGTTAAAAACGGAACGGATGTATCCATATGTCAAGGATGAATAACATCTTTTTTTTTCACCCCCTCCTGGAACGGAATCCGCAAATACGGATGACATGCGGATGCCTTTCCGCATGTCTTCCGCATTTTTTGCGGATCCATAGACTTTCATTGTGCTACGGACCGCAATTCGGGAGAAAAGTAGGACAGGAGGATTTCTGTTTGCGGATCCGCAAAACAGAACGGAAAAGATTGACGGATGCGTACAACATACAGTGCAATGTCCGCAGATTATCAGGACCCATTGAAATGAATGGATCCGCAAAATATCCGCAAAAACCTCCGCAATTGCGGAACGGATGCGGATAGATTGTTTTAAACGAACGTGTGAATGGGGCCTAAGAAATGATGCTTTAGAATTGTCCCATAGGGAATACAATTATGTACTGAAACAGACATGTCAGGAGATCAACGGTTTCTCTATAAATATTAGATATAATTCTTTATATATCTGATTGTGAATGTTATCTTTTCTTCTCCATCCTGCTCAGATCATTATGAAGACTTCGCCTGAACACTGCAGAGTTTGCTGCCGACATATCTTTGGCTCCTCACTGCGCCAATTCAGACCCCAGACATCTAAATTAAACCAGAACTCAAAGCAAGCCTCAAAATTGATTCAAACATATAAACAATTTAAATAAATTCAGACTCCAGACCCCCAAATGAATCCAGAACCAACATTAGACCCCCAAAAAATTATCTAGAATCCTAAATAAATTCAGACCCCTGACCCCTTAATTAATTCAGGTGCCAAACCACTAAATAATATAAGACCCTAATCCAAAGCAGACCCCTAAAAGACCATACCCCTAAATTAGGATTTTAGACTTCACTCCAAGAAAACACTTTCAGACAAGAAAAAACATGCAGTAATCTTGTACTGGATATCAAAGGTAGTGATGAAGGCACAAGGGACAATGTGACCTTTGAAAACAAAAAGCCAACAAATTTTTATTTAGGCTCCTGCCTGCAAAAAAAGGTGTATACGAACAATGTTAGTCATGTAAATTTTCTAATATATTTAGGGTATTTCCACATCAGGGGCAAATTGGCCATAGACCTTACAGGGAAATTTCTCGGTTGTCGATGCCAGGGGCTCTGCCCAAGTCCCACTCTGCCTCTGGTCAGGTACATAATGAGCTCTCAGCGGTAATTAATACTAAGAGAACCGCACATGTCCTCCTGAATTCTCTCACTTCCTATGCACCCTGCTCCATATCTTTATCAGAGACATCTGGGGGCAGAGGAGAACAGAAAATGGCATCTATTGATGGCCACCACAGACAAAGCTTTTGGGGTAAAATATATTGTGCTGCACTGGTAAATGCTATTTTGAGCTATGATATTGCTGACCCCTCCTATTTATGTTGCCAAGCATCTGGTCAATTTAGACACTCTTACAACATGGGGCTACCTTTAGTTTTTTTTTCCAGGGCCACTTTAAGTTCCCAATTCCACCCCTGGTCCACATGGAACAGATACGCTGTGGATTTGCTGCTGCAGATTTGCGTACAAAAGACCTATAGAGTTTTTCAGTACCAGCAATGTGGATGGAATTTTAATAAATCTCATCCACGTGATGTGCTGCAGCGTGTCAGTTTACGTTGTGGATTTCCACAGTGGATCACACCTTTTACATGTATTGGGTGAAATCCAGAGCAAATCTGTAATAAATTCACAATGGATTTTCAGCCTCAGATAGCATGTTGACCATTTCATTTCAACAAGGCTATGCACACCTCTGTATGTTGTTATTATTATTTATTTAAAAGCCCCATTAATTCCATGGATATGTACATCTAAGGCCTGTTTCACACTGCCGGATCTGCAACCAGCCATTCGCTGCCGGAAGTCCGTCCGACCCCATTCACTATAATCGGGACCGGCTGCAGCAGGGTAAATATACCGAGAGGCGGCAGAACAAAACCGCTGCATGCATAAAACAAAAGTCCAATGACCATGGGCTTAGTAACAGACTGGTACAGAGCGGGAGAGAGAAGACTCTGCCCGTGAGAGTTTACAATCTGTAAGATTTTTTGCGGATCTATGTGATCATTCTGCAAATCATTGAACATGTCTTATTCTGGTACATATTGAAGATGAGAATAGTCATTTCTATTGGTGGGAGTGAGAAAAATGCACACCAAAGGTACCTGTTTTGGGAATCCGTGGTTTGCGAACGAAAACATGAATATGGCCAAGTGCATGACGCCTTAAAGTGACTGTGAAGCTGGGACTTCACTTTAAGTTCTCGTTGCCAGCTCTGAAGTTGTGTGCACATCTCAGTAGTCCATTTACAATGAGAGAAAGGAACATGGAAATGTCTTGGTGGATGCTATCGCTGAGATGAAGAAAAGTTAGCGGCTACATTGGTGGATTGTATCTATTCAGTGGTTTCTATGGAGTATAGTGTAATAAGACAACGTAGTGATATTTTCTTGCAATGATTCCCGTGTAGCTATTCTAGCTGATCTCCCGAGTCTCATCTGTCTTCTGACAAATCAAATGGAAT
Organism: Rhinella marina; assembly: GCA_900303285.1. NCBI lineage: Eukaryota > Metazoa > Chordata > Amphibia > Anura > Bufonidae > Rhinella > Rhinella marina. The sequence continues at coordinate 115,824 of ONZH01011070.1, forward strand.
AACCCAGATGTGATTGTCTGGTCCCAGAGAAGCACTCTGTTTCATTTGGTGTCTAGGAGTATCCCTAAAGGAGATGAGTTAGGTAAAAATGAGAATTTATTCTGTGTTTGATATTTAGAACTGTTCACTCCTAGTACTTTCGCTGCTTTTACTGGGGGCACTACAGATGTCAGAGTGCTCACAACTCTTCCGAAAGGCTTTGGGAAAAGAGATCCATCCAAGAAAAGCTGAACTGCAAAAGTGGATACAGAAAGAAAAGTTACACTGGAAAGCATTTTAGGCAGTGCATAGGAAAAAGAGCAGATTTTCTTCAATTCTGGGTGGTCCAGTTGAAAGTTTGAGTAGTGTCAAATCTATCTTCAAAAAGCCCAACAGGTAAAGTCTTGAGGATTTCCTATAGAGAAAAACACATAGTAGCATATTTACTAAATACTAGCATTTCATACACCAGTCTTAGTTAAAAAAAAAAAAAATTCTCTGGAATCAAATGCAACCAATTTATTAAGAGGCGCAGACCTCTTAATAAATATGTCACATCTGTGATGTCCGCTTATTGGAATCTGAAACCTATGCAACTATAAATTATAGTAAACTAGCAATAAAGCCTGTTATGTGAAAAATGTAGCAGGTTATAGAAAACTGACCCTAATATGTATGTCATCAATCACTCTCTCCTGGGTCTCACCACTCTGTCCCCTGTATGCTCATTGTGCAAAAATTACAGTGGGCTCTAAAAAAAAACTCTTGTTGGTCATTTCTTAAATTTTTCATGAAACATTAAAGGGGTTTTCTAAGTCTTAAATACTGAAGGCCTATCCTCTGGATAGGTTATCAGCATCTGATTGGTGGGGTCTGACACCCAGGACCCCTTCCAATCAGATGTTTGAAAAAGCAGTGGCGCTCACAGTAGCACCATGGCCTTCTCGCTGCTTTCCCTCGGCCAAATGATGGCACATTCATTAGTCACGTGGCCTAGGCGCAGCTCAGCTCCATAGAAGTGAATGGGGCTGAGTGTAATACCAAGCACAGCTGCTATACAATGTACAGCGCTGTGCTTGGTGAGCACGGAGAAGGCCGCAGCGCGGCAGGGGTCCCAGGTGTTGGACCCCTTCTGATCAGATACTGATGACCTATCCAGATTATAGGTCATCGGTATAAAAATTTCAGAAAACCCTTTTAAGCATTATTTGATACCCATTGAAATCAATGGACAGCCTATGTAATGTAATCCAAGGGCAGGAGATGAGAACCCACTTCTGGATGTCGCTTTATAGTTAATTTTTGTGTTCCCCATATCTATTACACTGACTGTATCCAAACACTGACCTCTAAATAGTGATAGTGACTTGTGCTGGATCATAAATTTGGTGCATGGCTATACATTTTTGTCTAACTTGGTTGATTTATATTGTGACTGTCAGCAAAGTAGGCAGGAACACACACACAGTAAACCCTAACTGGAACCCAGTCCGCTTTCCCTCCCTACTTGCAGTGCAAGCCCTGGGCGGCAAGTCCGCCACTGGTCGAAGTTCTCTACTCTGCTATGTGCAGGACTGACACACACACACAGAAAAAACTACACGAAGACAAAGTCGTACAGGAATGGGTCAGAACTGGACGGACAATGCAGTACCAAATCAGATGACAGAGGGTAGTCAAAATAGCCAAGCTGAAGTCAGAACCAGATGGGAAACAGTACCAAATCAAGAGACAGAGAGTAGTCAAAGGTAAGCCGAGGTCAATCAAATAATCAATCCAAACGCACACAGAACACAACTAGGGAGCACAACTATGGAGTCAAAACCAAAAAATCACTAACAATGGTATCTGGTCAGGAAGGGGGTTTGAATAGAGCACCGAGTCCCAGGATCAGAAGCTGATAGGTCCATGACTCGGCGCTCCATTAGTCAGAACACAGGAGTAGAGCAGCTGAGCAATCAACCCACTGCTAGTCTCCTCCGCTGCAGGGAGAAACAGAGCATTGCATCATGTTGCTGTCGTGTCACCAGGGGAACGTCACAACACGTCTTTCCTGGCGCGGTCACGTCAAAGCTGGAGATCACACGCTTGGGCCCAGACAGGTAATTTTGTGACAGAACTTTATCTCACAATTTTGGCACAAAGTGGCACATCTTAAGCCACGAGCTGCTCTTAAGAGGGCCCAATACGCCACATCCCTTTATCACAGCGGATCATTCTTTTTAGCTTGCTTCATAAACATGTCTAAAATGAGGTTCTTCAAAAATGCAGCAAATTTTCTGGTTCAGAAGCTGGCAAAATAAGTAAATGTGGGCTATTGTGTTTTATTAGATATCTCAATACTTGAATTGCTGAAAAAGATACAAATCGTGTGTTAACCACGAGGGCTTTCTGTAGTCTTAGGCCCCTTTCACATGGGCGATGTTTTCGCGCGGGTGCAATGCGTGATGTGAACGCATAGCACCCGCACTGAATCCTGACCCATTCATTTCAATGGGGCTTTTCACATGGGCGAATTTTTTCACGCCTGAGTTTGCCGCTGCGTGCAAATCGCAGCATGTTCTATATTCTGCGTTTTGCACGCAGCCCTGGCCCCATTGAAGTGAATGGGGCTGCGTGAAAATCGCATTGCATCCGCACACAAGTGCGGGTGCAATGCATTTTTCACGCATGGTTGCTTAGAGATGTTGTTTGTAAACATTCAGTTTTTTATCACGCATGTGCGAAATGCATCCATACGCATCGCACCCGCGTGGAAAAAACTGAACAGACATAAACAATCACAGTCAAAACTGACTGCGATTGCGTGCGGATTGGTGCGAGTTTTCCGCAATGCACCCTGAGCGCATCCGGACTGAGTCCGGATCGCTCGTGTGAAAGGGGCCTTAGGGGTATTGCAGATTTCAACTTTGAGTAGAAGCAGCTACTCTGTTATGGAGTTTGGTGCATTTTTCCTCTGGAATATGTATAAATGAACTGCAACCAAAAACTGCTATTGAGTATCAGCTGGATTAAAGACATGAGTAATACTACAGATAAGGAGTCTGGTGGTCTAATTTTATATTCCCCTGCCCCCTTGTGTGCTGACATAGCTTAGCTGGAATACATTGGCCCACGTTTACTAATGTGAAGACATCTAGATTTTGGTGTAAATTGCCCAAAATATTTAGCAATTTGGCACATCTAGGTTTAGATAAATTGACAGTGTATTATTTTATGTAACTAATGTATCAAATTACACAGTCAAAACTCGTACTTGTATGAATCAGAAATAGCATAATATTATTTACTAGTCAATTCCACTGCATCACATCCCCTGTTAGACAATGGAAGTCCTTTAAATGTCCTGGCTTCACTGCTCAATGCGGTTTTATAGTATCCCAACGATAAACTCTGCTGATTATATCATTGCCAGAATCATCGCACTTTTTATTGGTAGGGGAGGCAGTGATCAGTTTGATGCCATGCTTGCAGTGTGCACAAGCTGTAAGACTTTGCTATTCGCTGCTGTGTCTTTTTCTTTTATACTGTACATTCTCACAATACAGGGATAATTATTCTTTGCTGTCATCCTATGGAGAAGCTTGGGGAGTACAGTAGCCGTCCTTAAGATGACGAGTAATAGATCTAGAGATTTGTCAGAGTTCCTTGAATATTCTTTAAGCTATTATTCTCCGATGCCTTAAAGAATAACTCCCACAAAAAGTTTTATTCTCTGTCCTGTTAGAAAGGTGCATGATATAATCTGTAGTGAATGCAATCTTCTCATCAGTGATTGTAATTCTGAGTTATCCCCTCTCTTCTTATTGTAGCTGGGTCATGTGACCAACTCCCTGACCTTCAACTGACCCAGGACAGGAAGCCAGTCACTTCTTTATTCATTCCTATGAGACTGAAAGTGAGGCTCCCATAGGAATGAATAGAAATTAGACTTCCTGTCCACACATAAGGTGCTGTGTGAGTTGGTGGGTCTAATTCCTAGTCACGTGACACAGATGAGAAGCATCAGGGAGATTTAACTGAAAAATGGAGCCACTGGTAAGAAAATGACATTCACTACAGATTACATCATGTACATTTCTAGCAGGACATGGAATACATTTTTTTGCAGGAGTTCTTCTTAGATAGATATGTCACCTGCACACAGTGAAAGTGGCCAATTTGTGGCAGGAATCAATATTCCTTAGAAAGTATCATTCTATCTATCTATCTATCTCATTCTCATGTATAACTGTCTACTAATTTGTCATTCTTTCAATAAATTCTCCCATGTCTTCTCCACTCTGTAGTGAATGCAGCAGCCAGGCTAATGGTTCTGTCCATTTGCCACACTGATGTCACCGTACTGGTTGCCCTTTTACCTTAAAATACTATTTCAATAGGTTTTCCATTGGATTATAAAAAAAAAATTAAAAAAATGAGCTGCATACGTAGGTCCTGCAATGCCGTAATTCCCATACTGCTGTGATCCCATCTGCTCTCCACTTCCTGGTCCTGGACTGCATGCAATTTTTAGTTTAACTCGAAGTCCCCTTTAAGAAAGACCTCTAAATATTAATACAGATGCCATTGAGCTGCCTTTGCAATGTAGGCCACACAAATCATGATGTCTTTCTCTAAAATATATATATATATATTTGTAGTTCTTGTTCATGTGGGGCCTTTATTAAACACTGCAATGTCACTGTATGTCCTGCTAGAGCAATGCACCAATGCTTTACTTGCATCCCCTTTGTAATAACAATTCTGGAGAGTCTATACTTATGACTCTATGATGTGCTATTCCTTTATTATTCCTGATAGAAGCTGTGAATAAATTGTCTGCGATAAAGGTCCAGATGGGTGTTATTAGTTGGGGTGTATCCCTGCACAGTCTGACACTGGCAGCATTGATTGGATAGTATCAGACTGTGCAGTGACACATCCCCAATGGGTAATACCTAACTGGACCTCCATTGCCAACTGCTAGCCAGTCATTCATAACTTCTAGCAGGAATAATAAAGGAATGGAACTTCATAGAGTTATAAGAATAAACGCTGTTTTTACAAGGGGTATTCAAGTATTTGATAACGCAGACATGTCAGGAGAGGTTACAGGTCACCTCGAATTATGTTATAGTGTTCAAAATGTTAATTTCCATGTAAAACTACTATTATTAAAACATAATAAAAACTTATATCAAATGTTCTCTACGTGTCTGCAAAAAATATATTTTATAGTATGTCAGTGATTGTCTTTGCTGCTGGGCACAGCGCCTGTAGTTTAGAAGAAGAAGGGTTTGGTTGGTAACAGTGCCATCTTTATTCACATTATTTCAGCATTGCAGAGAGCCATCCATTAGTAAAGAGTTACAGCCAGCGTAACAGTAACATTGTAGCGCCATTAATTGGAATGAATGGATGGGTAACTTTTATGAGAGGTCACAATGGCAGTAATATTGTCTTCCAAAAATGATTGGATTAGAAATTCGCATGCCAGCTGTACAGATTTTGCCATGCTGTACCATTCTCCAGCACGCGTCTCACCTAGGATTGATGGAGTTTTAATTATAGAGGGAGGGGGACTAAGAACACAATACAGTAACTACTCTAGGATTATATTGCTGTTTTTTAATAACACTACAGAGAACAAACCCCTGACACAGACCCCAATGGGGAGATCATATATTATAAGGCACCAGAAAGCACTGCCAAGCAGTTGGATGCAAGTAGGTTGAGAAGGGGAATGGGGTATAGCACTGCCAGCTAAAGCTAGCTTGTCAGTACCTGCATGCATAGGTATAGCAAATTCCGGTTAAAGAGACTTCAGCAAATAAAGTTTATCAAATGCACAGAAAATGTATACAACTTTCCAATATCTGCATCAAATCTTGAAAAAAGGGTTTTCAAGATTTTTCTTAAATGGCCACTCTGTCTGGACCATACCGCCCTGGTCTCCACTGGGCCAGCAGCAGTCACATGCCATTCATCATCCACATGACCACCAGTCATGGCCAACAGTGGTCACATGTGCTTGAATGACATGTGACAGCTGAGACCAGTGATTGGCAGCAGCAGTCATGTGGATGATGGGTGTTCCATCATCGCTGCTGACAAATGGGGACTGGAGTGGTGGGATATATATAAAAGGTAATTTTATTTTTATTTTATACTGCCCCCTAATATTTGCTTGCAGTTATACGCTGGTGAAGAAGGAGATATGAACATTAATATATCAATATTTCTATTAAATATTAAGAATTAATATTCATAACTAATATTAATATTCTAACGTGAATATTAATATTTTCTATTAATAACGCCCGTACCAATATTCACTCACGTGGCTATCAGTATGGTATTATTAATATGGTCACCTCCTATAATGTTCCATTAAGGTACAATATTGATAACAGCGTCAGATCAGACTTCAACCATCAATATTATAATACAACACAGTCTCAACACACTCACGCTAGACTGTATTGTATTAATCTGTACCTTAACTGTAACGTTTCCCTGTTCCTTTACAACGTACTATTACAATTATATTATTACTGTGCTTGTATAACAGAAATGAAACAGTGCTAATAAAACAAGTTATTTATTATACACTATGCTAAAGTTACACAAATCACACAATAAAACAATAATATAATAAACACCAACACCTACTTATTTTTCCCACCCACACTCACATACACACACCAATACACTTTTACCCTCCCACCACCTATCGCTAACTTTCCCTAATCATGAAATGGAAGATTGGGGATGTAGTGCAGCGGTCAGGATGCAGGGTAAGTATGGAGGCAGAAGGGAATTAGGGATACAGGATTGGTAGAAGAGAGAGAGAGAGAGATTAGGGGCTCTTGGGATACTTAGACCAATCCTTGCTGGAGCTCTGTCATGGTGACCTTTCCCCCATCTTCCTTCAGGTGACTCATTCAGGAGACTGCCTTCTGTGGCCCCCACAGTTGGCTATATTGTATATCTAAGCCCCCCTCCCCTTCAGGTGAAAGCAGTGAGGTGTAGTGATACTAGCCCTAACACACCCTACAGGGAACCTTCTGCTGTTAGGCCACGGATCTATTTTCTTTTGATCTATCAATCTCATCAGCCTCCATGTCTCCGGCCATTGTAACACCCGCCTGAAAGTTCCTGCTATCAGTTTAAGATAGAGGGAAGTGCATCACACCTATTGAGACAAAAGGTCTATTGAACCATAGTTTAACATACCTATGATACTGTCAACATATGGCCCTATTGTCTTCCCCCATACCCCAGCAGGCATATGGCATTCCTGCAGGAGGGGGGCTTTGAATAGAGTGAAGTGAATACTATGTATCTTGGCCTTCTCACTACTGGGATTAAATACATATATATATATAGGGGCGAATATCTATGGGGAAACTCTTCCCCCTGTAACAGCTGGGAACCTTCACTGGCTACTTCCAGGGGCTGGAAATATATGATGATCACATAGGTTTCAGATTTCTCTGAGGTTGTTCACCACATATATAGCCACATGTCTGGGAATAAATGGATTAAAACTTGCTGATTTTTTTTCCTCTATATTATGTTGTATTCTCATTTTTTAGGAACATGCACTCTTAATGGGTACACATCTTTTACATCTCACAGCCCATGAAACAGCAAGGTGACTATTATCCTTGTGTGTAAGCTTCAGTATATTGCAGTGGGCACAGATAGTACTGTCTCACAGACTTTCCCTGTACATGATGTAGGCATGGATAGTAACTGTCTCCTTAACTTATGTCGCTCACTCTCACTGTAAATGATGTGTACATGGAGAGTAATGTTTTTACAAACTTACCTGTGTGGGCTCCAGCGGCGAGATCTCCAGAGACACGATGCTAAGCCATGCGTCCTGATGACGTGACAGCGTTATTAGCAAGAGGATGCAATGCTGTCCTCACAAGGGCGTGTTCTGGAGGACACTAGCCGTGGGCTGATTACTCAGCTTATGGTGTTTCTAATGGAGTGCTGAGTCATGACCTATCAGGTTCTGATCCTGAGACTCGGTGCTCTTATACCAGAGCCAGTGATAGTCTCTGACTCACTAGCTATGTTCCTAGTTGCGTACATTGGATTAATAGTGTTTTACCTGTGTCTCTATTTTGTACTTTGTTGTCCTCCTGGTTCTGACCCATTTCAGTATGATTCTGGGTCTTATTTTCGTTCCCTTGGTGTTGTTTGTAGAAAATGTCGACCAGTTGCGGACTTGCTACTTAGAGCTTGCATTGCAAATAGTCAGGGAAAGCAGATGGGGTTTCAGTTAGGGCTCACCGTCCGTGTCCATCCCTATCTACTGACATTAAAATTGTCTTCCTGTCTCTCCCTGAAAATAATTTAGGCATAGATAGTACTCTCTCCCTGGCACTTGCTATAAATAATGTAGGCATAGATAGTACTGTCTCCCTGCCCCTTGCTGTAAATAATGTAAGCACAGATAGTACTGCTGTCTCTCACTGAAAATCATGTAGATCCAACTAGTACTGACTCCGCGTTGCTTGTTGTAAATGGTAGGGCTCCAGATAGTCTGCATACTCCATGTCTCTTGCTATAAATGGTATAGATACAAATAGTACTGTCTCCCTGTCTCTCAATTATTTTCAATTTCACTTTGTCTCAATGAAGAATAAACCATTATATAATTGAAAATCTGTGCAAAATACGTCATTTATTATTTACAGAACTAAACATTTTGTTAAGATTTAGACTATGTAATGTACAAATGTATTTTTTATACACAGAGCTTGAATATTCTTTTGCTACCTTGTTAAACACATACTGAATAGTTCTATGATACTATTAGTTCTGGATTCTCATGAGAAAGTTTCAAAAATATGAACACATTACCATCAGTCCCTGATTTATTTCAGCACCATTATATTACAATGAAGTGGGGATATTATACAGAAGATTGCTGCCATTACCCTTGCCATGACTTGCTGTCTCTCACAGGAATGTGTGGTAGTAATGTGACATAGATCTCTTACAATGAGTCTAGCTGCATAAGCCTGTGAACGCATCTTCTGAAGGAACAGGTGCCGAAGTCATACATTGTATGAAATATCTGCCATCCACAGTGGTAAACAGTGCCTGCTGGTTGGTTGTGTGAGTAATTTCTGCTCAGCCTAAGTTCTGGGATACATTTTTACAGAGTGCAATGCATGCAGATTGTGGACATAGGAAGATATTTTTTTATCTAAATATTATTCAGTGGATCTTGACTTAAAGAGGACCTGTCATCACTTTTTTTTAAAAAAAAATACCAAATTTACCAAAAATGTAGAAAAATTAGCAAATTTCCAAATGTCAATTTCTCTACTTTTAAAATACATAGTAATACCTCCAAAAATAGTTATTGCTTTACATTCCCTATGTGTCTACTTCAGGTTTGGATCATTTTGAAAATTACATTTTATTTTTTTTGGGACGTTAGAAGGCTTAGAAATTTAGAAGCAAATCTTGAAATTTTTCACAAAATTTCCAAAACCCACTTTTTAAGGACCAGTTCAGGTCTGAAGTCACTTTGTGAGGCTTCCATCATAGAAACCACCAAAAAAATGACCCCATTTTAGAAACTACACCCCTCAAGGTATTCAAAACTGATTTTACAAACGTTATTAACCCTTTAGGTGTTCCACAAGAATTAAAGGAAAATGTACCTAAAATTTCAGAATTTCACTTTTTTGGCAGATTTTCCATATAAATCATTTTATTCCAAGAATAAAGGGTTAACTGCCAAACAAAACTCAATAATTATTACCCTGATTCTGTAGTTTACAGAAATGCCCCATTTGTGATAATAAACTGCTGTACAGGCACACGGCAGGGCACAGAAGGAAAGGAATGCCAGGGCAGATTTCACTGGAAAAATTTTAAGTTGCCACGTCACATTTAATGCACCCCTAGAGTAGGAAACTCCAAAAAACTGACCCCATTTTGGAAACTACAGGATAAGTTGGCAGTTTTGTTAGTACTATTTTAGGGTACATACGATTTTTGGTAGCTTTATATTACACTTTTTGTGAGGCAAGGTAACAAAAACTAGCAGTTTTGGCATTGTTTTTATTTTTTGTTATTTACAACATTCATCTGACAAGTTAGATTGCGTGATATTTTTATAGAGCAGGTCGTTACGGATGCGGCAATATCTAATATGTATACTTTTCTTATTTAAGTTTTACACAATATTTTTGAAGCACAAAAAAAAAAAATCATGTTTTAGTGTCTCCATAGTCAGAGAGCTGTAGTTTTTTTTATTTTTTGGGCGATTGTCTCAGGTAGGGGCTCATTTTTTGCGGGACGAGATGACGGTTAGATTGGTACTATTTTTGGGGGCATACGCTTTTTTGATCGCTTGGTATTAATTTTTTTGTGATGAAATGTGACAAAAAATTGCTTTTTTAAGACAGTTTTTATTTTTTACCGTGTTCCCCTGAGGGGAGAGATCATGCTATATTTTTGTAGAGCAGGTTGTTATGGACGTGGCGATACCTAACATGTATACTTATTTTTATTTAAGTTTTACACAATAATATCATTTTTGAAACAAAAAAAAAAATCATGTTTTAGTGTCTCCATAGTCAGAGAGCTGTAGTTTTTTTTATTTTTTGGGCGACTGTCTCAGGTAGGGGCTCATTTTTTGCGGGACGAGATGACGGTTTGATTGGTACCATTTTGTGGTAAATACGCCTTTTCATCTATTGCAATGCACTGTATCAGTGCTACACTAAGGCTGATCAGACCCTGAGGGTCTAATCAGCCTTAGGTACATGGCATCCAGGACGCTTTTGTAAAGCGTCCGGTTGCCATGGTAACCATCGGGCCGCTGCTACTGCAGCAGCAGCGGCCCGATGGCAGAGAGAGGGAGCTCCCTCCCTCTTAACCCCATGGATGCTGTGGCCGGCTACTGACCGCAGCATCTATGGGGTTAAACAGCTGAAATCGGTGCCAGCACCGATTTCAGCTGTAGCAGCAGAGTGTGAGCTGTAATTACAGCTCACACTCTCTGCTGATGGCAGGGGCTCCGATCCTGAGCCGCTGCCTTCACATAATACAGCGCAGGAGGGGGCAGAAGGAGGCAACCGGGGGGCACTACAAAGAGGGGGGGCACTACAAGGGGAGGGGAGCGTAGGGGCACAGGAGACATCTATGTCCGGCATTTTAACAATGAAGCGCTGGATTGGTTAGTCTGCAGAGACTAACCAATCGGAGTGCTTGCCGGCAAGGGACCACTCTGATTGGTCCCTTGCCAGCTTCCCCGAGGTCTCTGCTCTCCGGGAGAGCGGAGACTACGGGGCTGTGACACTTTATAGTGTCACAGTCCCGGTGAGCAGTTTGGACGTAACTGCACGTCCAAATGCCGCAACTTACTTGCACTTTGGATGTACAGTTACGTCCAAATGCGCCAAGAGGTTAATGGTACAGTAATTTCATGCCTCTGGTTGTTAATGTTACTCCACAGATTTTCTCCTGCTACAGCTCCGCTCCATTTTTCCTGGCTGTAAAGTGGCCTGCATCGATTGGACAACGTCACAGTGAGGAGGAAGGCAACACCCACAGAGGAGAGCTGAGATCTCCCCCTTCTTCCAATACCTTTACTGCTAACTTACATATTGCGTGCCAAAATGCAGTGGTGGCCATAGCGGGAGAACGCAGGGGCCAATTGGAAAAGAAGTGCTGGAATCTGAAGACCTACATGAACAACCAGAGGTACAAGATTTCAATTTAAAAATGTGACTACAGCTCCTCTACAGTTATCTCACAAATGTTCACTTAAAGGGGTTGACTGGGTTCAGATCTGAACCCAGACATATCCCCATTTTCCCCCAGGCAGCCCCCCTGAAATGAGCATTTCATGCTCCGATGCACTCTTTTTCCCTGGGCTGTCGTGTTCAAGATATGCAGGATTAAAATAACCCGAGGGGGGTTCAAACACAATCTTAGGGACCATGCTTCTATTGCAGCAGTTGAGGCAGTATCAACACATCCTGTGGGAAAATAGAACTGGCCAGTGTTTTCAATTAGAACAAGTCTGTCTTCCTTCTTCTGGTCATCTATGTGGCAGCCAGCCTGCACCCCCAAGTAGTACAGTGTCTGTCACGTACCGGGGACCAGACCAGCCCACCGCGTCACGTGACAAGGGTTGCCCAAGCCCTTCAGGCCGATTCACCTCAAGCCCACACACACTGCCACGCCTTGCGCTGGGCCGTAACTCAAGCACACAATTGCCACCTGAAGCCTGCAAGCACACCCACGTAATAACAATGAACTTTTGCCGCCACCACCTGTCACCACCTGTCCGTTATAAGGTCGACAAGAGACACACAAACGGTAGTAAGCCTCATGGAAAAACAACATACAGCCTCAGACTGCACACACACTCTTCATGGAGGTAACAGGTTCTTAAGGTTACAAGACAAACCATCAAACTTTTAAGTTTAATGTATGGAAAATGGACAATACTTGGTTACAAAAAATGATTAACAAGAGACATACATAAATAGCAAACAATTGTAAAATAAAAAGGAGAAAACATAGAAAGTTCTGATACTTAGCAGTTGCGTGGTAAAAGTCCTTCCTCCCAGACAATTTGGGTAGAATAATGGTGGACAAACCAATTCGATTGGATCTCCCACTTTGTGACACCCAAATATGCCAGGGATTACATTTTTATGTCTTTCCTCAAGGAGCAGGCTTGAGATGGATTCTCCCCCACACCTCTGACTCAGCCCCTCATTACACATGCAGCCTGGCCATCTAGGGAACACGTGTGAAAATATCCAAAAGATATTTTCCCAGTTGCCCTGGTGAAGATACAGGCCTCAGCCCTTCTTCATAATTCATTCATAATTAACGGAACACGTCCAGGACGCTCGGAAGGTGAGATCCTTCTTTTAAGAAGATAAAGACGAGTTGATATGCCATGTCTGGTGTCCATGTGATGTCCCCATCATACCAGAGGTGATGAGCTGGATTGTGGAAATATCCGCCCCCTCTTGAACAAGTTATGAAGGACTACAAATTATTATTCATTCTCGGTTTAGGATTTCCCCCATGCTGACCCGAGGAGCCAGGAGTCTGCAATCCTCTGTCCTAGAGTTTGATCAGCAAATTGACCCATGCTCGTTAGCATCTTTGTGCTAACTACCTCTTGGGGAGCAGTTTGGCTGTTTCCCAGGAACAAGGCAGATAGCTCAACTTTCTATAGGCAGCCTTAAACCAATTCATAAATCAATTACCCCCAACATGGCTGCTGGCCTTGTAATACAGAAGTTACAAATACATAAATACACACTGTATATATATGTAAGTCAAACCGGAATATGTTACACTACATCATAGAACCATAAAACACATAATATCACTGCAAACATTATAATAACTAAGGATAAGGTGGACCTTATTCCTGAGTCCTTGTCGTCATCATCATCGGCTGCTTCTTCTCCTGCTCACTTTCCTCTTTGTCCTCCGCTCCATGGTGAGACATACATAACAGAATGTGTGGACATGAGAAAACTATTCTTGACCAGCAATTAGCTTATGTACAAGGTGAACTCCCACCTGGCCAAGCTGCTGGGGGCTCAGTTTCTGGTCTGGCCTGGGCGATGTGTGCATGTCATATGGGCAAGCATTCTGACCCTATTAAGCATAATTTTTGGACGCTTGGTCCTATAACAAGCCACTATTTTTTCCAACAACACCTTAGACCCAATAAAGGGCAGTTTTTGAAAGATTTGGAATATGAAAAAGTATAACCCCTGATGGTGCAGTGTGTTTTTAAACACACTGTTTGTTAAAGGGTTATTCCCATCTCAGACAATGGTGGCATATCGCTAGCATATGCCCCCATTATCTGATAGGTGTGGGGATGAACGAAGGGCTCGTCGGCTCCATAGAAATTTATGGGAGCAGTGACCGCTCATGTGTGGTGCACTTCCATTCATTTCTATGGGAGCTGCGCCTAGTGGTCCTGCGCCTCGGGGTCCTCCAGGCACAACTCTCCCTGTTCCGTTCTAGATATAGGTACAGGTCCCAGCGGTGGGACCCGCACCTATCAGATAATGGGGCCATATCCTAGCAGTATGCCCCCATTGTCTATTATGGGAATACCCCTTTAACACCATCAACTATGTGTTTACTCATAACTATAACATAGTAACATAGTAACATAGTTTATAAGGCCGAAAAAAGACATCTGTCCATCCAGTTCGGCCTGTTTTCCTACAACTATGTATGTCAGTGTCACTCTGACATTATTTCCTATTGCTGTCATTGCATTCAAGAGCTTAGGGAGGGGTAGAGTAAAAGCAAAAGTTAATAAAAAATTAACAAAAAGAGATAACATCGTTTCCTAAAAATTCAGGATTAGAGGGTGCTATATTTTCAGGGCAATTGGAGCAACTTTGATTCGGGTAGTATCCAACCGGGTAACTGAACTTTTAGAAAAATTTGGGGAACCTGAAATGAACCGAATCTCAAAAGGTTTGTGCATCTTTAGGCCTAACTGAAAGTTATTGTGAGATGGATCACTGAAGATATTGATACTTTGAGCCTCAAGCATAAATTATCTAAAATGTATATTAATTTATGTATTTAGATTCAGGAAGGAATCGTTTCTCTTACCATACGTCAAGTAGGCTACAGTGCAGCCCTAAACTCCAGTGTCCCAACCTACTTGGACAATCTGTCCTAAATGGCGGCCCCCAACTGGGTGACGGTCCCTATCCTAAGAGCATAGGACCTAAAAGGGATACTCAGGCAAATTATATCGGAACCAAACGTGAACAACAATGACTGAATCAGAATCCAGAATATTGTAGTAATCCGCAGCACTCCGTTTGTTTGCAAACAAAACTTGTTTTTATTGTAAATCCATAATAGCAAGTTACAGCATAGTGGCGACGTTTCGGCTTAACTGAGCCTTTCTCAAGCCCTTACTATAATATTATCGATAATGCGGGACCTTTAAGCCAGGACCTGATTTCTGCGTGCACCCAACATCCCTATTTGAGGATACAAGTTTCTACACTGGATACTAAAACCAATATGCAGGTATAGCTGTGCTGCTTCTACCTATCTCTTGAATCAGAATCCAAACACAGAACCAGGAACAAGCGAAAAGTCTAATCCAGAGAGTAACGTCAGGACCAGAAAGAGAGACAAACAAAGAGTGAAATACCAGAACGGGTCAACACCAGGAGAAACATCAATGACTGAATTGGCAGTAACAGGCAAAAGGCAAATTTAATGTCAGAAACCCAGGAATCCAAGATATAGAGCAAAAGACGTGTGAGGTGGGTAGACCAATCACAGATGACCGTGGCCAGCAGTCACCTGTTTAAAGTACTGAGCTGTAAGGAAGCAATGATGTTGGTCCCGAGCACGCACGAGACATCAGCACCGAGCCTGCATCTCTGTGCACTCATAGGCTGACCAGCTCTGCTGGCTGCCAAGGCAACGGCACAATGCTGACAGCGCAATGGCGATGGTGACGCCAAATGGAACCCGGACTCGCCGTGGGAGTGCGGCTAGGTGAGTACATGACAATACCTCTATGTAATGACTATTTGACATGTCATTACCTCAGTCATAAATTCTCTAAATTACATTGTAAAGTGAGGAAAGCGTAAGGATGGTTTTCGGGTAGATGCATTATTTAGATGTATTAGTCTTTTTTGTGATATATCGTCAGCAGCTTCTAGGCTGTGATGGTGGGGGGAGGGATAGCAATTGATGAAATGTTTGTACAAATTCTGCTTGCTCTACTGAGCACTTGTTATGAATGGATGTTAAGTCACTGCAGATCCTGGAGTTGTGTTTAGCAAATGTGTGTTCTTCCTGTGAGTTTCATGTCAGTTACTAAATCAACTTTTTATTTGTTTCAGCTTGTTCTTGTACGTAGCTAAATGCAGCAACAGACCGTATTGACCACCGATCAAATATTGATGACCTAAGGATACACCATCAATGTTAAAGCCCTGAAGAGTCCCTTGTGGTCTGAGTACATAATCTTTTTCTAAGAAATAATAAAAATACTGGGGAATAAACATCAAAAATGTCCTGAAAAGCATTAATCTTAGATACGTAAATAGCATCTCCCATTATTTGTGGAGGCGGGAAGTATTCTGAACATTGAAAATTCTTCTTGGTTGCTCAGCAAGTAAAAACTGTTTTGTGGTTGTATTACAGACTGCTCTTGGCCTGTGGAGTAAACATAGGGAACTTGAAAATAACTGGAAGCCTGTAGTTTAATGTTATAAAAATGTTATGTTCTCAAGTCTAAAAGGAAGCACTGTTAACATATGGATTTTTATTATTTCGCAGCTTTTTTTAGTGTTTGGCATTATCCAGTGCTGTGCAGAGCACTAACATCATTATAGAACTAGTACCTAAAAGTTTCAAACTTACACTTACAGTGTTATACTTACCAAAAATAACTGCATAATCCTTGTTACAAAGAAAAGCTGTGACAAAGTTCTGCAACCTTCTAAGGCTGGTTTCACACATAGGAGGAGATAGTCAAAACGTGCCACAATACTGGCGCAGTTTGCAATATAACTCTGGTGTGTATGCTTGACTCCGCATTTGTTAATTACGTTTTACACACTTTTTGTGATTGGCCTGACTAAGGGATATGGCTTTACAAAAGGGCCTGGCTTCACAGGAAAGGGCATAGCGTAATTGTGGCATTATGCATCATAAAAAGGGCCAAACATTTGGCGCATTTATGCCATGAACTAAGCCAACAAATAGGTGCTGTAAAAGTTAGACTAGACAGTCTGTAGGTGTGCCAAATGTATCCAGCATCAGTCACTTTTAATGTTGAGTGAATCGAAACATCCGAAGTGGAATTCCATCCGAAGTCTAGGCAAAATTTGGCTCTCTATGAATCCAAATTTCCTCCCGCTTCATGGTGACGAATCGTAGCCATCCCCTGTGATGTCACAGCCCTATAAAAACCTCATCCCACTTGGTCTCCGCCATTTCACCGTTAGCTGAGCTTAGAGAGAGATGTGGCAAGCGCTCATGCGCTAGGGACAGTTATCCTGCAAAGTGTTTTGGAAAAGAATATTGGAGAGGGAGAATGCAGCAACAGTGTAGGGAGATTGTATTGAGAGTTTTTAGAGACTGTAGGGAGAGCATAGGGAGACAGCAGGGAGAGTGCAGGTTGAGTGTAATAGCCATGTGCATCTTGTTGAACTGCTGCCACAGAAATTACCCCAACATAAGCCCTTCTTCCCCCAGGCAGCTCCTCTGAGTTGAGCATTGGAGCATTTCATGTTCCGATGCTCTCCCTTGCCCTGCTCTGAATCACAGACCCTATAGCTAGGGCAGCGTTATAACCCGACCATTAGCGCCGGTGATATTACCAGAAAAAAATATCAATTATATATTATATAAAGATATAAAAAAAACAGCCCTTGTCCTATGCAATGCAGGGCAAGGGAGAGCATCGAAGCATGAAATGAAACTCAGAGGGGCTGCCTGGGTGAAGAAGGGGATATGTCCGGGTTCAGAGCTTTAAAGCACGATGTAATATATCACTGTGTGCATCTTGTTGAACTGCTGCCATGTTCCCAGTTAATCTTTTAGTTTATACTTAGAATAACTGGGCCTCAGTATTAATGGGCGGTCAGTTTTTGAAAGTTCTTCATTGTCTGTATTGTTTTCAGAGCTTATAATACAGGGCCCAATTTTTAGTTTTGTTTTTTCCTCCCAGCGTTCCATAACTTTTTAAATTTTTCATTCATATAGCCATATAGGGCTTATTTTTGGGCGGAGAAGTTGTACTGTTTAAAAGCACCATTTAATTTACCATGTCTGTTATTGGAAAATGGGAAAAAAATTCATTGTGGGATTAAATTGAAAAAACAAAACAAAACTATTCCGCCAAGTTTTTTTGGGTTTTTACATCACAGCGTTTACATTCCTATTCTGCGGCTCATTATGAATATGGTGATACCAAACTTGTATTTTTTTTGTTTTGCTACTTTTAAAAAAATAAAGAAATCTTTGAAAAAAGTCCAAATTTTCTTTTCATTACCATTTTCTGACAGCCATAACTTTTTTATATATTTCAGTCTACAGAGCTGTATGAGGGCTTGTTTTTTGCGGAACAAAAATTTAGATTTTATTGGTACCATTTTTGTAGTACATTCTACTTGTTTATCACTGTTATTCAGTTTGTCTGGGGAGAGGGAAAAGGTGACAAAAAAACTGTGAATTAACTTGACGCACAGTACTGTAGCTTCTCGGAGTAGGGTTCCCACCCCATTTCAATAAAGAATAACAGACTCCGGCATATAGATGCAAAAGTGTTGATTGGTGTTTATTTGTATTGCGGCAAGTTCAAGTGGTAACGTTTCGGCCCATACAAAGAGCCTTCATCAGACTGTGAAATAAGTATAAAAAAAGGTACATTAGTATAACAAGGATAACATGTATGAAAAAGGTACTATGCTAATACAGCAGTAATGCTATCTAGAGCACATATGTCAATTGATGAGGTCAAAAATACGAAAGGATCAAAAGAACCTGTGAGAACAGGCAATTACCTGTCTGTAACTCGGCAGTAAATTGGCAAGTCATCCTTAATACAGTCCATATCTTAGGTAGCAAAAATAGACATAGGATTTCATATGCTAGTCGGAGCCCCATGTTGTCTGTTATACAAATATAAGGACCATATGTATTATGCAAAAATAGGTGCCCTCTGGCATATCAAGGGGAGCTGCTTACCTGATGCCGCTATAGTAGTAGAGTAGAAGAGAGAAAGCGCTGTGGTGAGTCTACAGCATCCGCTGTAGTAGTTTGTAGGAGCGCTGTGGAGAAGTCAGCGCTGTGAGCTCTTAAAACCAGCGTGTAGGAGACGCTACCGGAAGCAGAAGTGGAGGGGCGGGTGGAACGCACGGTCACATGGTCCTGCGTTCCATCGGCTGGAAATAGAAAAGGTGGTGGAACACAAATGCGTTCCAAATGCAGGAAGAGAGCTATACAGCTATACAATGGAGGCTGAGTAAGATATAATAAAGGATACAGATGTAGTGCGGCAAGCAAGGGGCGGATCCCCAGGTGTCAGTAGGCCTAAAAAGAGAAACAGAATGTCATTGTTATTATCGAGTGACAACATGTTCATTGTTGGAAACATATACATAATGATAATTAACACACAGCTTAGCCTAGTAATCATGGGCTCATAACAATTGTTATAATTCATAATCCCGGTTGAGGCCCCTTGGTTCCAGGCTATCCAGCTTATGGATCCAAAAGGCCTCCCTCAGTTTGAGACACTTTATTCTATTCCCTCCACGTCTGGGATTTGGGATTCTCTCAATTACCTGAAACCGTAATTGTGAGATGGTATGCTTCGCTTGATTGAAATGAAACGGGACTAGGAGAAGGAGATTCTGTTTCCGGATGTTGGATTTGTGTTGACAAACCTGATTGCGTATAGTTTGGGTAGTTTCCCCCACATAAATGAGGCCACAAGGGCACTTCAGGATGTAGATTGCGAAGTCTGTGTCGCAAGTAAAAAATTCTGGAATCGTAAAAGATTTGCCTGAACTGGGATGTTGGAAGGTGTTGCCTTTTTGGCAGGGGCGTAGCTAAAGGCTCATGGGCCCTGGTGCAAGAGTTCAGCTTGGGCCCCCCTTCCCTTAGTGCTCTGTGTGTCTTCTTATGCGGCACAAGGGTCTTTGGGCCCCCTCAGGTTCCTGGGCCCAGTAGCGACTGCTACCTCTGCACCCCCTATAGCTACACCCCTGCTTTTTGGACATTAGAACACTGTGTACAATGATTGCAGGGGTATGTCCCTTTTTTAGGGTGCTCAGAAATACTTGCCTTGGTATCTTAGTGTCTGATCCTACATCGGCTCTGACTAAAAGATCTCTGATGTTTTTAGGTCGTCTATTACACATAAGTGTGGGATGCTTGAATTCCTCTACCTCCGGGTAGGCTCTGCGTAAGAGGTACCAATGGCCCCGAATGATGTTCTCCACCTTTTTGACGCACGGGTGGAAGGTATGTACAAATGGTACCCGTTTGAAAGATGATGTCTTTTGTGAGATCGGGCTGGAGGTAGTGTATAGGAGTTTCTCTGGATAGCCTCTGTCCCTAAACCTAGAGCGCATCTCTTCTAGTCTCTGATTACAAATAGTTTTGTCTTTTACAATTCTACGGACTCTCTGAAACTGGGAGTGGGGGAGGGTTTTCTTTGTGTTATATGAATGAGCGCTTGAAAAATGTAGGAGATTGTTGCGATCTGTTGGTTTGCGATACAGGTCAGTTGTGAGGTGGCCATCATCATTTTTGGTAATGTGAGTGTCGAGAAAGTTGATGTTAAGGAGATTGTATGTAATAGTGAAGTTAAGTTCGGGATATATGGAGTTAATGAAGATATGAAACTCCTCCAGTGATTCTGAGGTGCCTTCTCATACACAGAACACGTCGTCTATGTAGCGTTTCCATATGATGACGTGTTCTGTGAAACGTGTATCTGGATATAGGTGGGTGTTCTCAAAATCAGCCATTTAGCTGTTTGCATAAAGGGGGGCCACATTGGACCCCATGGCCGTCCCCTGTTTCTGTAAGTAGAATGCATCCTGAAATATGAAGTAGTTGTTATGCAGTACTAGATAATAAATCCATGCAAAGTTCTATAGTATCAGAAGGAGTGTTGTGGGAAGTCAACAATTTCTTGACTGCTTGTAGGCCTTTATCATGGTGTATTGACGTGTATAGGCTTGAAACATCCCATGTTACCAGTATAGTATTGGGAGAGTGGCGGTAGGTTCCTAATAATTTCAAGGAAAGATGTTGTGTCTAGCAAAAATGATTGGGTCTGACTGATCAATGGAGTGAGATTTTTTTCTAATAATATGGCAATCGGGGATAGGAGAGAATCTGTTGATGCGACTATGGGTCGACCTGGAGGATTCAATAGGTTTTTGTGAATTTTTCGTAATGTGTAAAAAACAGGAATTATGGGATTATGGTCAATCAGGAAACGGGCTGTGGCCTCATCTATAGTCCCTTTGTTTTGATAGTATTGTACAACCTCCTGAATTTTACTCTGTATGATGTTGTATTGTGTGTTAGTAATTCATAGATATTCCTATCATTCAGTTAGTGAACAATCTCATGGATATATTTATCGCGATCCATCACAACCAATGCTCCTCCTTTGTCTGCTGGTTTGAAAATAACGTTTTTAAGGGTGTTGTTGTCTAGATTATTGGGGAACCTTAATTGGCTGTGTTTGATGGCTTTTCTGAATTGAGTGACATCCCTTGTTACTAATCTAACAAACGTTTCCACAGGTGGGTTGGTTTTAGGTGGCATGAATGTGCTTTTATTCCTGAGGCCTAGATTGGAGATGGAGATTGGGACCATAGAGGTATGTGGTTCTTTTTTGCAAATTCTCTTTTTATTGAAGTAAGAAGCATAACATACAATCTCAAAATATCATCACGTGACAATCGTAAGACATCCCACATCCAAATATCAGTTTAACAAGAGAGTCTAAGTACAATATCATATGGTATGCTCCAAATAGTCATGGGAAGCTCCCAGCGGATGCAGGTGAGGCATACTTGAGACCAATGGGTAGTATGAATGGGCAAATAAAGAAAGAAAGAGGTGGTGGGGGTAAAATGGAGAAGAGAAGGGAAGGGGGGGGGTGTGGGTAGGGGGGGGGTCTCCTATCTCCATAATATAATAAGTTTGTATCACATGCAGTAACAGACAGCTTATTTGCATTAATGTACAGGTAGCAAAGAAGATAATGGGTCACTGTGTGAGGTCTACAATAGAAGTCAACAACTCTATACAAGGTATATGCCTGAACATAGTCTAAATTTGATTTCCTATGGAGCGAAACCTCTGAAAAGCCACCAGGGCTGCCACACCTTCAGAAATTTCGCTCTGGAATAGGACTCCCAGTGTGCCAGTTCCTCAAATCTGTACAGTTGGTCCACTTTTTCGGTCCACTCAGTCATTGTAGGGGGGCGAGTCGACCTCCATAGCAAGGGGATAAGTAGCCTCGCGGCTGTAAGGAATATGGTCGGCAAATTGGACCTCTGTGGGGTGAAGTTTTCTAAGGGGCACCACAATAAGATCAGTTTTGGGGCTAAAGTGATATCTATAGAGCAGATTTGCTTAATCATGACCTGTACTTCTGACCAGAAAGATTGGATAATAGGGCAGAGCCACCATATATGGCACAAGGAACCCACTGCTCTGCCACACCTCCAACAGACATCTGGTATATCCGTATTGAACTTATGGAGGAGTTCTGGGGTCCTATACCACCTTGTTAGCAATTTGTAAGAGTTCTCCTGAATGGTAATACATCTGTTAAACCCATGAGAGTGGGCAAGTATGAAGGCCTTTTCCGGTTCTGATAGGCTAATGCCTAGTTCAGATTCCCAGGCCGATAGGAAGTATAGACAGGAGCGGACTGGGAACTTAAAGTGGCCCTGGAAAAAATACTAAAAGTGGCCCAGTTTTGTAGTCGGGTCCAAATTGATGGAAGGCAGGGCCAGCAATACCATACTGTGGCACATTAAACCACCCAACAGAGCCAAATACCACAGTCCATCACAAAATACATCCCCAAAAACTTCCACTGGCTGGCCATGAGAAGGGTCTAAGTGGTCCCCTGGTCATTGGCCCACCGGGAAATTTCCCTGTAAGGTCTATGGCCAATCCGCCCCTGAGTATAGATTTGGGGCTGATGTAGACAACATGGCATTATAAGATAAGGAAATGAGCTTTCTAGGCAATTTATCCATCCCCATTAGTTTTCCCAACCAAGAGTCTTCTGAACCAGTATCAATAATGAGATCCAGTTTCCTTAAAGGGATTTTGTCACCTAAAATTTTCTTTATTGATTAGAAAGAGATAACAAAACATGTTCTTTTTCTCTAATCTGTTTGTATTTTCTGATTGTAGTTTTTGAAATTTCATTACTAGAACATTTTTACGGGGGCTGCCATCTTGGCTGAGCTGTTCTAAACAGCATTTAGTGATATGCTTTACAGCAAGCCCCATGGACCATAGGCAGCAATAGACAGCTCCAGTCCTATTGAGAATGCATTGAGAGGCTTTTTCCTTTGAAGTTTTTGTTTATTCTACAGGGAGATTCTATTGTCTGTGATGTGAGTTGGTCTCCAATTACACTGTTTACGGTAGCAGCATTACTTTACAGCTGACACACTGACAAACAGGATATCTCAGCTGAGATTATAGCCTAGTGGCCAGAAGGAAAACTGCAAGATTTTAAGATGATTTTAAAATATAGATAGGAACATGGAAAATTAGAAAAAACATCGCCAAACATTACAAAGACATATGTTTAACATAAAAACTTGATTTAAACAATGGGTCATTTTTTTATGACAAATTCCCTTTAAATCTCTGCGAAAATCAAGCAAATGAAGGAAAGGAGCATCACTAACATTAGGCAAACTTAGAGTGTATTCCCAATCTATTTTACCTTGAACAGAGGGTAACATAGCAAGAGTGGTTTCCGACAGCTTCGACCAGACCCCAGAGGGCTCCCCGACCCCGGCGTGCAAATGCAGCTGTAACATGTCTAATGGCATAGTAACTAGGGGGAAGGTAAGTACACCGGTTTGGAACAACGAGGGCCATAGGTCCATGATACCTTTGACCAGTATGTGTGAGTCTGACCTAGCGCTAATATCCCTATTTATCCCCCATAAAGTGGCTCTTTCTGTGTGTGATAGCAACCTCCTCTCCAATTGCGTGCACAAATTTGGTTGGTGGGATGCCTTGAGCGTCAATCCTCTCGACACTTGAATGGCTCTATAATAAAGTGAAACATCTGGCAGTCCAAAACCTCCAAAGCGCTTCTGCTGTAAGCAATACGCGGTGGTTTCTTGTTCCATAAGAACGAGGAGAATAGTCTGCGTATATCAGTGAAATATGTAGTAGGCAACCTTATGGGGATAGTCTGGAGCAGATAAAGGAACTTGGGTACTACATAGGTCTTAAGGAAATTCTTTTTCCCCACCCAGGAGAGGAAAGGGATCTTCAGAGAGGCAATATGCATCCTTATTTTCTGTAACAGAGGGATATAATTCAGTCCCTTCAGGTCATTTGGGTTATTAGAGACATGTATGCCTAAATACTGAATGCTCTTTGATGCCCAAGAGAAAGGGGTGGTATGTTGTAATTGTTGGACCACGTCTAAAGTGCAGTTAATGTTCAGTGCCTCTGATTTGGAATAGTTGATTTTAAAATTGGAGACATAGCCAAACTCCCTAAAGATCCCTATCAGAGCTGGAAAAGAGGTCAAGGGATTAGATGTCATTACCAATAAATCATCTGCGAAGGCCGCCGTTAAGTGTGTGTGATCAGCTATTCTCAGTCCCTGAATCAGTGGGTTTTGCCTAATCTTTAATAACAGAGTCTCCATGACCAGTACAAACAATGTGGGGGATAATGGGCACCCTTGCCTAGTCCCGTTGAGGATATTAAAAGCAGGGGACAGTGTGCCGTTTATTTTTATGCGAGCTGTGGGTCTCGAGTAAAGGGTAAGTATAGCATCAATGAATTGATCAGGGATGCCAAACCTTCTGAGGGCTTTTCCCAGAAGGGATTGATGATAATACTGTTCGGACCTCATCCTCCGTGACAGGAGCCAGAAGCCCGACAGCATCATCAGTCGTGATAGTGGGAATCTGTAAATCAGAAAGAAAGGCCAACGTGGCTTCACTCACTGACCCGGATCCTTGCGCTCCTTCCGGAGCGAGGTTGTATAAGGCATCATAGAACTTTGTGAAAGCCCGAGCTATGTCTGGGGTAGTTTTATGTACCTGACCTGTATCATCTTTGATCGCTGAGATAAAGGAGTCAGATTGTTGCTTCTTGATCATGGCTGTCAATAGTTTGTTACCCCTATCACCATACGCGTATGCTTTGAATTTGGCTCTAAGTAGTGCTTTAGCTGAAGTGATGTTCAACAGGTTCTTGAGCTCCGTGCGCAGCTGGGATAACTGTTGAGCCACTGCATCTACCACAGACTTTTTATGAGCGATTTCAAGTTTAGAGATACGTGTAAGTAAGGAGTTTAACAGGGCCGATCGTTTCTTTTTAAGTTTAGCTCCAAGTGCAATGAATTCCCCTCTAATCACTGATTTGTGGGCCTCCCATATAGGTATGTAGACAGGGGCAGAGTTATTAAAATCAAAATATTCCTGAATGGAAGACCTAATATCTGCCGCGGTACTGGGGTCAGCTATGAGCGTTTCATTGAGACGCCAAGTCCATTCTCGTTTAGGTAATTCTCGCATGGAAACCTCTAAAGAAACCGGTGCATGATCAGCAACCGTGATGGTACCTATGGAAGCCCTAGTTACTGACAATAAGTGGGAATTAGAAATATACAAGTAATCTAATCTATGATATGTTTTACCAGTGTGTGAATAATACGTGTAGTCCCGGTCCAAAGGGTGTATTGTGCGCCAGACATCCACAACCTGGAGGTCCTTCAGAGCCCTCCGGAGTCTGCCGAGCAACCGGAATGAGATGGGGGGTCTCTTACTAGTTGAATCTAAGGAGGGATCAATAGATAGGTTAAAATCACCACCTAGAATCAGCAAGCCTTCCTTCATTGTAGACAGATGCCTAAGTGCCCGAACGAGCCACTGAGCTTGTCCCGTGTTGGGAGCATACACATTCGCCAATGTCACTGTAACACCAGCAATCGTCCCTTTGACAAACACATATCTCCCGTTGGGATCCGATACCAGTGCTGTTTGCTTGAAAGGGACTTTCTTGCTAATAGCAATGCTAGTTCCTCTGCTGGCTGTTGAGTAAGTACTATGGTACCACTGGTTATAGTAAGTAGAGGAAAGAGAGGGGGTTTGTGAGTTTTAAAGTGAGTTTCCTGAAGGAAGATAATATCTGATTTGTCTCTACGTAGGAGGTTAAGTATTTGAGAGCGTTTTCGTGGCTCGTTCAGGCCTCTAGCGTTTAATGAAGTAATTACAATAGAAGCCATATCCATATATCACAATAGATAGCATCACCTGTAGAGCTCTTTAAGGAGGGGGAGAAAAAGAGATGTTGAGGGGAAAGAAGGATAGTGAAGGCAGAATAAAACAGAAAGACAGCAAGGGAAGTAAATAACCAAAGATAAACAATAAAGAGCAATCCTCGTAAGGCATCTGTTAATATGTGCTCCCGCAAATACCTAAGGATCTTGAAACGACTTGAACCACGCAATGAAGGTGACAATCCTTTAGGTAGGGGGCATTGCGGAGCACCCGAGGACCAATAAGTAGTCGTCGGTAAACAATTGGTAATGGATCAACCAATACCCTAGCATCATTAACAATGTACGGTAACAGTACCCAGTATTGGGCAAACTTAGATAACAGTCAATCAGTGAAAAAAAACGTAATAACAACAAACACATTGAGCATGAAAAAATCTCTGCCACTGAGCAACTCTCAGCAACCGCATAGCGGGGAAGTAACCATAGTAGGCCTCTGCACAGGAGAGAATTCCTGTGGCCACAGCCGAACTGAGTGTTCCACTGCAGGCGTCAGCTTCCTAAACAGAAAGTCTCCAGAGACCCTGTCCCGTCAGGGTTCTCGGCCACAAGAAATAGTGCAGTGATAGCCGTAACACACTCAGGTCTTGGCTCTAGGCGATCCCCGTCTGTTTCCCCCAGACTTGTTCGGTGAGACAAGCTGCCATGACTCCGGTCTAGGCAACGAGGGAAGCTTTTTCGACTGATCGGCTGGCATCCAGGATGGCAAATCTATAGGAGGGATGCTTAGTTGCGACCATGCCGCTTTCAAATCTTGTAGAGTGCGGATCGTAACTTGTCTGCCGTTTTTCATGACAGCTAGGCCAAAAGGATATAGCCAACGAAAAGGCAGGGCCGCAGCTTTCAACACCTCGAGTAGAGGTTTAAGGATCCGCCGTTTAGCCAGGGTAGAGGCGGCTATGTCTTGATAGATAGATATCTCCGCGTCTCCAAACACAATCTTAGGAGCGTCTCTGCTCTGCTTCATAATCGCTGCTGTGTCCACAAAGCTTAGTAACCCGCAAACCACATCCCGAGGGGGCTCATTTGCTTTAGGCTTGGGACGCAAGGCGCGGTGAATGCGCTCGATTACAACAGTGGCCGCCCTCTCCGCTCCCAGCAACGAGCCAAAGATCTCTATAGCCGTCCCTCTCAGGTCTTCAGGCGCCACATCTTCAGGTAGGCCGCGTATCCGTAGATTTCTCCTCCGGCTCCTGTTCTCCTGGTCTCCTGGTCCTCCAATCTCAAAAAGGCCTCGTTGATCAGTGTCTTATGGGACACCATGGTGTCTCTCAGTTTAGCTTCATAGGACAGAATAGCCTCTTGCCCGCTTTCCAGAGCCACCACCCGATGACCTAAATGGCGTAGGTCGTCCTTTATATCAGACAAGTCCCGCTTCAGCGGTGCTAAGGCAGTCTCCAGCACATCTTGCAGAAGGGCTTTAGAAAACTGAGGATCTCTTTGTGAGAGCCTACCTTCTGAAGTGTCCGACATACTTCCTCCATCAGAGAGTTCGTCTGTATCCGCGTGGCGCGCTTTCGCCGGTGCCATTTTAGCTCCATCTCCGCCAGACGCTTTTCTCGATTATTTGTCCATTTCTGGTTGTCTGGACCTCGACGGAGTGCTAGACCCAGGTTCTCTGGTTTTTTTCTTTGCTGGGTTTGCCCATTTTCACTGAGGTGCAGCGCTAAATATAGGGTAAATGGCTGAGTCCGATCAGGAGCTCACACACGCACAGGCATTCAGCGCTGCGGCGAAGCTCCGCCCCCTGTGGTTCTTTTTTGGAAGAGTCTATGGGCTGTGAAAAATGGACACTAAAGGCCTCATTCAGACGACCGTATATTTGCGGGTCCGCATTATTGCGGACCCGCAAATATACGGAGACCGCCCGGCGTGTGTTCCGCAGCGCTCGGAACACACGCCGTGCGGCCCCATTGAAAATGCCTATACTTGTCCGTGCGTACGGACAAGTATAGGACATGTTCTATCTTTTTATGCGGAGCCGCGACACGGAGCTGTCTCTGTGCCGCGGCTGTGCGCTCCCATAGAGGTGAATGGGGCCGCATGTATTCCGCAATTTTGCAGAATACATACGGCCCCATTCATATGGTCGTGTGAATGGGGCCTAAGTCTGATGTTCCTGAAAAATCTCTGAAGGTCGAGTTCCAATTGAAACATGTCTAGGGTGTTGGAGAGGCAGAAGGAGAGGCCCTTTTCTAGGAGTGATGTATGTGCAGGACTTAATGTTTGGGATGATATATTTACCACAAGGGATTGTGATAATACCTGTGATCTTGTAGTCATGCTGGTTGAGGGCAGAATTGGGGGACCCCCTCTGTTGCCCCTTCTATTGCCTCGAGATGGACGTTGTTCGGTAGAGTATGTAGTTCTCTGTGGTTTAATACCAGAACCGGACCGCGAGGAATCAGATGATGATGATCTCCATCTTGTATTGTGCGGACGATTCGTGGTGTCGGGCCATTGATAGACCCTGTTGAGACGATAGTCCTCTGTGTCCCGTATGAATTTCTGACGCTTTGTTGTTTCCAGGTCCTTGCGGTGTTTGGCAATCATGGTTGATATTTTTTCTTGAAGTGTATTTAGTTCTTCAGGTTTGATGGTGTCTCGTAGTTGTTGTTCGCAGTGATTGTATCCTTGGTGTCTGATATGGCTTTCTGTAGGAAGGAGACAGTTAAGGTCATAAGATCAAACGGGCATTTGTTGAGTATGTACTCGAATTTGGTACAATAGTCTTTGTCCTCCTTAAAAAAGGTGGGTCTTGTTCTGATTCGAAGTCCGCGTGGAATGCGTCTAACCCTGATGTATTTCCGCCAGGGTGACACTATGCAGCTCGATATGTAATAGCTTACGAGATTCGCGTTCCAGATCCCTCATCCGGAACTCAGAGCTGGGAGTTTGTAGGAAATCATTTGATTGTAGGACCTGGGAGAGGATGGTGTTCACCTCATCTTCCTGAAACGAAAGTTGGTCATTCATCATGTTTTCCCTGTAATAGGTGGCGACCAAGTATGGGATGTAAACCAGTAGATTAACTTGATGCACACTACTGTAGCTGCTCGGAATAGGGTTCCCACCCCATTTCAATGAAGAATAACAGACTCCTGATGCCGCTATAGTAGGAGAGTAGAAGAGAGAAAGCACTCTGGTGAGTCTACAGCGTCCGCTCTAGTAATTTGCAGGAGCGCTGTGGAGAAGTCAGCGCTGTGCGCGCTTAAAACCAGCGTGTAGGAGACGCTACCGGAAGTGGAAGTGGAGGGGCAGGGTGGAACGCACGGTCACATGGTCCTGCGTTCCATCGGACGGAAATAGCCCTCTTCCTGCATTTGGAACGCATTTGTGTTCCACCACCCTTTCTATTTCCGGCCGATGGAACGCAGGACCATGTGACCGTGCGTTCCACCCGCCCCTCCACTTCTGCTTCCGGTAGCGTCTCCTACACGCTGGTTTTAAGAGCTCACAGCGCTGACTTCTCCACAGCGCTCCTACAAACTACTACAGCGGATGCTGTAGACTCACCACAGCGCTTTCTCTCTTCTACTCTACTACTATAGCGGAATCAGGTAAGCGGCTGATATGCTCATGCAATGTGCGTTCACAATACAGCAGTTACCTCAGAGCGGGTTTGAACAAGAACAAGCCGGCCACCACTACTACATGGCCGCGGTGGCCGTAACTAGGGGCAATGGCCTGACTGAGTGTGTGTGGGACAATGCCTATACAAATAGAGAAATCTTCTAAATGGTACAATTTCCATAAATACATTCTATTAGTAATATTAGTATGGCTATATCTAACTATACAAACTACCCCTTTAAGCTCTTGCAGCATCTTATCTCAAGGTTAGCATTCTTTAGCAGCGCATCATATGAAAATAAAAAAAAGATCAGGTTCTATCTAGTCTTAAAGGGGTATTCCCATCTCACAAATGTAGTTTGTATAGTTAGATATAGCCATACTAATATTATTACTAATAGAATGTATTTATATAAAATGTACCGTTTAGAAGATTTTCCTGTTTGTATTTCCATTGTCCCACACACATCAGTCAGGCTGTTGCCTCTAGTTATGGTCACCGCGGTCATGTAGTAGTGGTGGTCGGCTTGCTCCTTTTCAAACCTGCTCCGAGGTAACTGCTGTATTGTGAACGCACATTGCATGAGAATGCGGATACACATCTTAGGGTACTTTCACATCTGCGTTTTGGACGCTACCAGTCCAAAACACAATGGTCAGGATCCGTACAAACCGCAGACTTTATAAACGGATCCTGCTCCATAGAGAAGAATTGATCTTGGAACAGAATCCGTTTCTCTGCGTTTTGGAAGCGCAGACAAAAATGGTACAACCCTAAGATGTGTCTCCTCATGCTCATGTAACGTGCGTTCACAATACAGCAGTTACCTCAGAGCGGGTTTGAACACGAGCAAGCCGGCCACCACTACTACATGGCCGCGGTGGTCGTAACCAGTGGCAACGGACTGACTAGTGTGTGTGGGCTAATGACTATACAAATAGGGAAATCTTCTAAACAGTACATTTTATATAAATACATTCTATTAGTAATAATATTGGTATGACTATATCTAACTATACAAACTACATTTGTGAGATGGGAATACCCCTTTAAGATAACTTTAAGGCATAAACAACTGACCAAAGTTTACCACAGTTCAGACCTTCTCCATCACACAGGCCAACTGGCCTTTGTTACAGGCCTGACTCCTAGATTAGCCTTTGTTGCTTCCAGGGTGCAAGGACTAAATGGTACAGTATTTGACTTCAGATGCCCTAGGTAATCCCTTATTACCTTTATCCCTAGTAGCAATCACCTCCACTAGTTACACAGGAATAAATGCTGAAAATGTTTCCAGCAGCAGCACCAGCTAATTCTTCCATCTCCTGTCTGCTTCTGGCCATGAGGTCAGCAGAGCACAGCTATTTATGCTGTCTCCCATGTGCTCTTAGTTCTCTCACTATATACTTTAAAGGGATCGGACCATCTCATACATTGGATGCATATCACTAGGATATGCCACCAATGTTTGATAAGTGCTGGTTCCACACCTATCTCCAGAATGGAGCCCACAAAGTGAGGGAGAGCAGACCGCACATGCGTGGCTGCCCTTCACTCATTTCTGTGGGAGTGCTGAACATTTTTCAGAAGTGCCATAGAAATGAATAGGAACCGTACCACGCCAGCACAGCCACTGCTCTATTTACTTCTATGGGGCTGACGGAAATAGCCAGCACTCAACTATTTCCGGTAGTCCCATAAAAATGAATGGAGGGTGGCCATGCATGCATGTAATGCTCTCCTTCACTTTGTGAGCTCAGTTCTAGAAATAGGTGCAGGACACCCACTGACCTAATACTGATGACCTATCCAGAGGATAGGTCATTGGTAAAAATATCTTGGGAAAAAACCTTTAACCCTTTCTACCCCGGAGGTTTTTTCGGTTCTGCATTTTCGTTTTGCGCTCCCTGCCTTCAAACAGCCATAACTGTTTTATTTTTCTGTTCACATAGCTGTATGAGGGCTTCTTTTTTGCGGGACAAGTTGTACTTTCCAACGCCACCATTTAATATTGCATATGGTGTAGTGGGAAGCGGGAAAAAAATTCCAAATGGGGTGAAATTGCAAGAAAACCGCTATTCCGCTACAGTTCTACGGGTTCCTTATTTACAGCGTTCGATGTGCATTAAAACTGACCAGTTACTTTCATTCTACTGGTCAGTACGAATCCGGTAATACCTAATATGTATAGTTTTTCCTGCGTTTAGATGGTGATAAAATAATTAGAAAGTTGCCCTTTTTTTTTTTTTTTGTCATATCTTGACCCCTATAACTTTTTGCTATTTATGTGTACTGAGCTGTATGGGGGCTCATTTTTTGCTGGGCGGTCTGAAGTTTTTATTGATACCATTCTGGGGTGTGTATGACTTTTTGATCACTTTTTATTTAATTTTTTTTAGAAAAAAAAAGCGACAAAAAACGGCGAATTGCCATTTGGACGCTTTTTTTCGCCACACAATTCGCCGTATTGGAATTTTTTTTTTATATTTTAAAAGTACGGGCGTTTTCGGTCACGGTGATACCCATGATGTCTATATTTATTGTTATTTAGGTATTTATTTTTTACTTATAAGGAAACGGGGGTGATTTGAACTTTTATATCTTTTTTATTTTTTATATATTTTTTAACTTTTTTTTTATTTTTTGTGATTATTTTAAAGCTCAAATATGAGCTCATATATTGTGTTTTTTTTTTTTTTCTTTATGAGCAATCATGGATTTACTAGATGCAGTTAAATCCATGAATTGCTCATTTCTTATCCTGGCCTGCCATCTAGTGGCCAGAATAAGAATTGCAGTTTGAAAACTGTAATCCTCACCAGCGAGGATTACAGTTTTCATATGGTGTACAGACACCCCGATTGGCCAATCGGGGCGTCTGTACACCACCCCGGAAGCCTACGCTTAGGCTTCGGGTAGGCGTAGGCTTCCGGGTTCAGACGCATCCTGATGCCGTGATCACGTGTGATCACGGCATCAGAAGGCCCAGGAAGTCGCCGCAGACGGAGGTAAGAAGCGGCAAGTCTCTGCTGTTAGAAACAGCAGAGACTTGCCGGCCATGACGCCCGCCACACCCGCGAGCGGGCGTCATGTCCCCGCACCGCCCGAGCGCCGTACATGTACGGCGCCGGTCGGGAAGGGGTTAAAGCCTGTAATGGGTTCCATTATTTTTGAAAGTACAGTCTGGATTTCCAAGAGATTGTCTGATAGTCCAGCAGTCAACATGAGTTCCTGCCATTCGTGCTCTTCCTGCTGAGAACACCTTTGAAGTTAGATAGTGGGGAGTATTGCACAAAAGCTTCACTTTAATTCTTTGTAGCATTTTGTATTGTTTGAGTTGGAGTTTATTAAGTTAATTATTTTAGCAGGAATTAAAAACTGCATTACTAAGGCTACTTTCACACCAGCGTTTTATAATTCCGGTATTGAGTTCCGTCATAGGGGCTCAATACCGGAATAAAACGCTTCAGTTTTGTCCCCATTCATTGTCAATGGGGGCAAAACTGAACTGAAGACAACGGAATGCTCCTAAAAGCATTCCGTTCCGTCTTCAGACCGGAGAGCAAACCGCAACATGCTGCGGTTTGCTTTCCGTACTAGTTATCCGCACCTAAACGTATCCGGAATGACCCCCAATGCAAGTCAATGGGGACGGATCCGTTTGGTGTGGACACACTTGTAAACGGATCCGTCCTCCATTGACTTTCAATAGAGGTTATTCCGGATCCGTTTAAAAGATGCTAAAGATAATACAACCGGATCCGGAATTACGGATCCACAAGGTTGTATTATTCAGTACGGATCCGGCGGGTCCCTACACCCACCGGATCCGTACTAACGCTAGTGTGAAAGTAGCCTAAACTGAGCCTTTTTTAAACTTCTGCTGCAAATGCCCATAATATAAAAGCTGTTTGCACAACATAGGTGCTTCCATTGTGTACTTATTGTGATAAGGGTGAACAGTTGTGGACATGACAGAGACTTCCCAGGACACCAAGCTGATACTAGGACTTAATAAACTAAATAATGAAGAAGCAGCTTGCATTGCAAGTGTGTTTGGTAGAACAGAATTCCTGTTTGAGTTACATAGTTACATAGTTATTAAGGTTGGAAAAAGACATCAAAAGTCCATCAAGTCCAACCTTTAATCCGGCTATATCGATCCCTGGATCAATGTCCATCTTCCTTTTAAAAAGGGGTTGGGCCAAGGGAAAGGGTGCGTAGAACAAGATTTCTATACATTGTCATAACCCTCAATTTTATTTTGAATTAAAAATTCATCTAATCCCTTTTTGAAGCCATCTACTGTATTTGCTGTGACCAGTTCCTGCGGCAGGCTATTCCAGAGATTCACAGACCTTACTGTAAAGAATGCTTGTCGCCTCTTATGACCGAATCTTTTTTTCTCCAGTCGTATGGAATGGCCCCTTGTTTTTCGAGGGGGTTTAACACAGAATAGCTTCCCTTGATATTTTTTGTATGGTCCATTTATATATTTGTGCAGGTTAATCATGTCCCCCCTTAGACGTCTTTTTTCAAGGATAAACAAATTCAGTTCATTTAATCTTTGCTCATAACTAAGATCTTCCAGGCCCTTTATGAGTTTAGTGGCTCAAATTCTGTTGGCCTAAGAGGCAGCTGACTGGCATTGCATGCTATTATTTAGTCTATGATCTACTAATACACCCAGATCCTTCTCAACAAGTGACTCTCCCAGTTTTACTCCCCCTAAGAAATATGCTGCATGCAGATTATTCGCCCCCAAATGCATAACTTTACATTTATCTATATTGAACCTCATTTGCCAAGTGAAGGCCCAAACAGTAAGTTTGTCCAAGTCAGATTGTAACTTATTAACATCTTCCATAGACTGGACTGTATTACAAAGTTTGGTGTCATCTGCAAAAATAGAAACAGCACTATTAATCCCATCCTCTATGTCATTAATGAATAAGTTAAATAATAGCGGACCCAGCACAGAACCTTGGGGAACACCACTTATAACCAGGGACCATTCAGACTAGGAATCATTGACCACAACTCTTTGGATACGATCATGAAGCCAATTTTCAATCCAATTACAAATTGTATTTTCTAAACCAATAGACCTCAATTTACCCATTAGACGTCCATGAGGGACAGTATTAAACGCCTTAGCAAAGTCCAAAAACACAATGTCAACAGCCTTTCCATTGTCCAGGTTTCTACTCACCTCCTCATAAAAACAAATCAGGTTAGTTTGACAGCTTCTGTTCTTAGTAAAACCATGTTGGCTATCACTTATTATATTATTGAGTTACATAATCCTGTATGTAGTCCCATAGGCCCTCAAACATTTTTCCCACTATGGATGTTAAGCTTACTGGTCTATAATTTCCTGGTGAAGACCTAGCACCCTTCTTGAAAATGGGCACCACATTCA